>VZTH01014292.1:68323-146397 GCA_013397815.1 Aleadryas rufinucha | reverse complement strand
AACCTAACCTTCCCGAACCTTCCCTTCCCTTCCCGAACCTTCCCTGTTGCCTTTGTTGCAGCCCAGTATACAGCTGAATTCTGGGCTGCAAGTGCCCATTGCTAGCTCATGCCCAGTGTCTCACCCACCAGCCACTCCAAGTTGTTCTCTGCAGGGCTGCCCTTGATCTGTTCATGCCCCAGCCTGTGTTGATACCAGGAGTTGCTGGTATCTTCATCTCCTTCTTTTCTTGCTTGATGTTATCTCTGTTTCCTTCTCTGCCTTTGGTTCTGGCCGCTAGCAGTGACTGGCTAGATGTCTTCTTAGTCTTGGTTCATCAGAAAACAGCTAAGACATTGCTGCTAGCTCCAGCATGCATTTAAGGAAGATTAATGATGTTTTACTGAAAATATATTCAGTCTTGAACACATTTTCATGATTTATTTATTTTTCTTTTCTTCTCTTTACTCATTAAAAAAAAGTTTGCTAGAACAGGTGAGTACACACTTCTGCATTACTATACTTACGGACAGCATAACAACTGTAAAATTAGCTGAAATTATTTATGGGTGAATAGAGTCTTCCTGACTTTTTTCCATAGATTCTAATTTTCCAGCCTCATCTTCCAAAATGCTGACTATTTACTCAATGCTCCATGTCAGGACAGAATGAGAAATTATATCGTGCAGAAAGCAGTAAAACACCTTCACATTATGTTAAGTACACTGGTAAGCATGCCGTTGCAATTTCATTGATGGACATTGAGTATGTGATGAATTTGATCAAGTTAGAGTGGTTTAATAAATGGCCATGCCTTTTGCAAAGTAATGTTTTTTTAGTCTAGATTCTGTGTAGCAAGTAATGTAGATTTGCATTGCCTCTAGCAAAAGAAGGAGCTCAAGCTCAGTCTCTCACTTCTCGAATAAATGTAACTTAATCTCTAGGCTATAACATAGTAAGGGAGGACACTGTTTTTAAGAGAAAATGGCAGCCATAAGTGCTTTTTGCAAGAAACCCAATTCTATCAGTTTGTGTTAGACATATTCTGAGAAAACTTATGGGTTAAGCCCCCATTTTTGGCACTTAGTGCAATTTGCATTTTATATGGCAGTAGCAGGATGCACGTGCAGGATTAGCCTGTCTGTACATCCAAATGGCAGCCTTGAATATCTCTGGGTAAAATCTGAGATCTGGTCTCTAGTTGTGCAGAGGCATGTGGTAATCATCAGACTTTTCAACTATGTTAAAATACTAGTGTACATTATTGTCAATATATAATTCTTTTCAAATGCATTTTTTCCACATAAGGGTAGAAAAGAATATAGATAGTGTGATTGTGGATGCCAGAAGAAGATTGTAATTGGTAATATCACATACATCCCCTTCTTCTTCTCACAGATTTTGCTTCTGTTTTGAATAACTTACTGAAATTCTGCTATATATGTATGGCGCTTTTTTTTGTTGTTGTTCTTAAGCTTTTGGTTTCATTACTCATTTACCTAGTGTTTCATCTTTGTCATTTTACCAACCTTTGAATTCTTTTATACAGCATTAACTACAAGAATTTGTCTTCCTTCTTGACAAAATCATTAAGCTGAGAGGCCAAGGCCTTTCACTACTTGTGTTGTGATAAAAGTTGTGGTTATAATGTAGTAAATGTGACCTCGGTCTGGCTAATAGTAGCAAAGTAACGATCATATTACACATCCCAGTATGGACTGTAAAGAAAAAAATAAAGGTTTTACCACTGGTTTGTACCAATTTCATCATAGACAACCTTGGTGTTAGCGGGCAGTATCTGGGATCTGACTGTCCTTATGGATGACCATGACCAGCCTGATGCAGCTTTAGATCATCCAGCGTCTGCACCTACCTTGATTTCACGGAAGCAGTTTCTGTCACCAGCTCTCTGACAGTCAGTGTTGTCAGGAAACCTCTGCTAAGTTTCTATGCCCACGTCAGAATAGAACCAGAAAAGAAAAAACTGTTTTTCCACTTTCCTTTACTCATTTTAGAAAGTGAAAATATTGTGATCCTTTCCTCATCTTGCCCTGTCCCTTCTCATCACTTGCCTTAGTTATAACATGGATACAGGTTGGAGGAACTGTCATGTCAATGCCTCATGCCTTTCTGTCCATCACATATTAGCTTTTTGTTACTTCTGAAAATGAAGATGAGCACACACATAAAAAAAAATTCTATAGAAGCTGAACCACTCATAAATCTCTTTAGAAATCCTTAACTAAATCTGAGCTTTCAGTGTTCTTGACACTGCCTACAGAAGTACAGATATTCTGTTTGGAGACCATACACTCTTGACCTTCTCTCCAGTGGAATGGAAGAAGGTAGAATCTGTGCCAGAAATTCCATACACAAAGTAATTTTACTTTATTTCATCCTTTTTAGAAGTTGTGTCATATTATAGCTTTTTTTTTTTTAACAGAAAGAGGCTACTCTCCAAACCTTAGCAGTAAGAGGAACAGATTACATTTTTTAAAATTTCCTCTGCAATATAAGTGAAGTAGCCAAGGTGAGTGAAGTGTTAATACCTATAAAAGCTTACTACACTTATTGTCACAATCAGCCTGCATATAATATGTTGATTATTTAAATTAGGTGCAAATTTTAGTTCATAAACACAATATTAGCAGTATGATGAAAGCAGCAAGGTGAGAAAAGACAGGAAGCAGGTCTGAGATCCACTGAGGGGTTTCTCTTGACCTGGAGCATTGTTCTTGACAGAGTTACAGGACAGATGCAAAGCTGAAGTAGCAGGCACATGCTTTCACTTGTGTTGCTGCCTTCTACAGTATGTTATCTGGTAAATTGTAGTCTGCCCTTTGTTGTGTTTATTTTATGGAGATTAAAAGGTGTTGGAGACTTTGTGAGGGAGTTAACAAATGTATAGGACTATAAATTTTGCATGAGTTAAGGAAATGTAAAGTCAATGAGATTTATCAGACATCCTTATGCCAAATGATATTTATAGATAGAACTTTTATATATTTAATTTAATTTACTTACAGCTTTAACATTAGTGAAACCTTAAAAACTTTCCCCTCTTCCACTTCTTAAGCTATATATTTATAATGAATGTAATCCTTATGGATAACTAATCACTATATTTTTTAAATCTGTGAATGTGGTTTTTTTTTTATTTAAGTAATTACAAATTAGAATGCTTTATTCCACAGGGTTTTTTTTCTTATGTATACTCAATGTTTTGAAATGTGAGAATCATTGAAAAATTGGTCATATAGACTCTTGACCATATTTTGAGATTATTTGTTCCCCCTAGAACCTTACAGGGAAGCAGCAGAACCACTGAATGTCAGCAGTAGCATGCTCTGCTGAACTTAAAACACCTCTGCTTTCTAGCTTCATGAGAACCAGTGGGTTTGATGCCAAGGAAGTTTAACTGATACTAAATATAGCATCAGTTAGAGGGCATATCTAGTAACATTACAGTGAGCTTCAAAAGTTACCGTCATTCATAAGATTTTCTATGTGCCTAGTCTATTATGACTTGCACATTCTGGCAGAGTTGCTCTTATTATTCATGACAAGAAATTCTAACATCAGCAATTTCTTGACAACGACCCAGTTTTAGTAAAAAGAGCGTACTAGGACTTGTTTTAATGTCTCTACTGCCTAACCCCTTTATTATTGCAATATTTCATGCAGTGCTGCCTTAGGTTTCCCCTTGCCTCCTGCTCCCTGTGTGCACTGTATTTTGTATAGGACATAAAGGCTTTAATAGTGAGTGAGTGACAGAAGTGAAAGTTGGTTTGACCAGTTTAGAAATGCAGTTAAATATGCCTCCACAGTATGCAACAGAAGACCTACTGGCCATTTCAGTTTTTCCTTTTGGAAAGATGATGTTGAGTTTACTCTCCTGGTTCCTTGCTGTAATGTGGAAATAAGCTGCCACAGATGGTATACATGACACTGTAAGTAATCTTTTTTGGAAACACAAAATTATATATTTCTTTAATAGGAATTCATTTCTAGATGATAGTTTCTGATCTCTAAGCAGAAGAGTCTTTAAGATTTTAATGAGGCTTTTCATTCAAGACTTCAAATGAAACATATCTACCAGTCTTGTTCATATGCTTTCTGAATGTATAGTTTGTGAAAAAAAAAAATATATATATATATATTTCAAAGTTTTCTAAGCATCTAATGATTTATTTTGTCAGGAAAAAGGCCTAAAATGCTAATCTCATGACTTGATTGATTAAACAATTATTTTGATTTTTGTTTCTTAAGCATCTTCAAAGTTAGGAAATTGTACTTAAGTGTTATGTGCTTTGTTTTATTCCATTTGTTGTTGTAAAAGGGGGAAAAAGAAATGCCCCAGTTAGCAAAAGGAAGTCTAGAATTTCTTCTCATATTTAGACCATAAGAGGAATCAAATTCCTTGTTTCTTGATCTGGTGTTCAGTGTAATGTTTTTTTTCCACTGAATATCACAGTTATTTAAAGCTATTGATCTTGTCAGTGTACACAACCACTGTTTGCAGAGATGTTTCTCTTCAACAGCATTAAAATTTTTAGCTTCCTGATTTATTTTCTTACACATAGCATGAAAATTAATATTAAGGAACCTTAGACACAGTAATTTTTATTTGATTGGAGTTTATAATACTGCCTTAGTAAATCATGATTCTGTGATTTAAGTGAAATGTGGTTTTTCTCATGCAAGCATGCTAAATGTTCTTGTGACTTCAGCTGAACTTAAATATGTATATGAACAGGAGGGAGTGAGTGATGTGACTCAAGGAGAAGCAAAGGGCACTACTTCTTAAAAATATACATAATTAAAGAACCAGAGCACAGCAAAGTCAGCTTTAAGGAAGCCTGAGGATGGCAGAGTGGGACTAGAAGAAAATGCAAGATTTACTATAGCATATAAGGAGAATCTGTGAGAAGAAAGAACCTTAAAAAAGCTGCTTGAAACTCCAGGAGTCTGAGGTCAGAGTGGCATCACAGTGGAGGGAAATATGTAGAGGCTGCATAATGTTCTGCCTTCCAGGTAGTTGGTTGGTGATGAATCAAGGATTGATCTTCTGAGAGTGCTGACCCTGAGGATGACTTAGATGGAAGGGATCCCATATTTCATCTTGGAAAGACAGAGTCTTAACAGTGTGGAGCTAAACAGATATTAGAGCACCAGGGCAAAATGTCCCTTTTCTGAGCTGTCTTGTGCCATCCTGGTCATTCCAAGAGAGGTAGCACTCCTCTCAAAGGAGCTCCATAGCTGCTGATCATGTAATGTGAAAAATATCAGGCAGACAGGAGCAGCTTCCATAGCCCCTTCCCTTCAGGAGACCATTTTATCATTCTTGAAGCTGTATGTGTAAATAACTGCTAAATAAAGCACGTTTAGTTTCATATTGACTTGGAGCACACTGATCTGCGAAACGGAACATTTGTATTTCATTTAAAATTGTTTACTATTTCTACACAAGAGAGCTATGTAGGCTGTGAAGGGATTGTTGATGAGGACAGTGAGGTCTGTGTTACATTTTGAGAATATTGCTGAACTTTTTGACTGTAAACTCTACCCGTCAAGAATATAAACAGGATTGTGCTGCAGCTGCAGATTGCATCTGGCCTGCATAAGCATATTTAGACAAATTGTGCATGATTTGCATGTTTTTATTTGAAACCTCTATCGCCCATTATACAGCATTTTCCTGTAATACTGGGCTGTAGCCAGGCAAAGAGAATGAGGAAGCTGTGGAGAGGCAATCAGATATTTAAAGGGCTGGGTCACAGGGATCCCCATCTAGATGATTTCAATAAGCTGGATAAAATTTTGTACAACTGGAAAATTTAGAAAGGGATTCGTAAGGGTTATATGTCTGTGTGCAAAGTGTGGAATGACGAGCATAATTGAATGCAAGTGTGCATTATTCATCCCTCAGAGATGCTTGCATGTCTGCTTTTTGCTTCCATTCTCAAGGAAAATGCATCTGCAAAAGATAACTGAGGTGGGAAAATAAGAGGAAGGAAGAACAGCTTGGTGTAGTGAGATGTAGGTTAGAGTACTAAATTGTTAGTGTGGTGTAAGACAAGAAAGGATGGAAACTAGATGTCAATGAAATTAAGATTTTAGATTGTGTTTAGTGGTGTAGAATGGAGGTAGAAAGGAAAGAATTAAGTACTCCAAAACAAGAAGATGAAAACACTGTTTCTTGATGTCCACTGTCTCAGAGGGGATAAAGGAAGGAGACAATACAGAAAACTGAGGGGAAGTAGATACCTACCTCTGAAGGCAGAACAAAGTTGTCTTTGTGTATAGCGAAGGTGTTCCTGGAAAGAGGTAGTATGAAAGTGTATTGTAGACAGAAAAGACAGAAAGGAGAGATAGATGAGTGTTTTGGTAAAATGCTAAAGCCAAGCAGTTGTTACTTCACAACTTTTAATTCACAAAACTGTTAGGGAATTGAGAAGATGAAATTTCTGAAGTCCTACTGTATCCAACTTAAAGAAAGTCAACTGCTGTGCAGCTATGCTGTCTTGGATAAAATATATCAAGACAAATTTTCAGTATTTTGCTTATTCATTTCTCATCTAGAAGTTATATTTCACTATTGTTTGGATGACTCTGCCTAAGTTGCTTCATATGGCACTCATCTAAAAGTTGGTAAATAAATGGCTGAACATAAAAAAATCCTCTCTTTAATAGCTTGAATAAAACTGTTGTACCATTAGTGTTACTTGGTCTCTCAAGTTTTTATTCAGGCTACTACAGGATTTATGCTCCAATTTACAAGGGATGGAATTAGCTTTTCTTTTAACTGATTGTTTTTGCCTTTCTCCAGCTGGAGGACTGAACCTCTTAGCTGTGGTGCATCAAAAATGCATCCAGTATTAACATCTGCCTAGTCTCATCTTTTCACCCCTGTGAAAGAACCTTGAGTTTCCCAGAGCCTTGTATTGGAACTACCTCCACCTTTCCCTTTGTAGTGAGCGTAACAAAAGATATCAAACAACTCCCAATCTTTAAAGCTAAGTGTATTAGAGCGCAAACTAATAAGCTAGAATAAGGTGGCTTTTAAGAGATAGCAAAGTCAGATCTACTGAGACAGATGAAACAAAAGTATCTAAAAGACAATCTTCTCTTTGGTTACTGTGTGTTTGTGTTGGTCCTTTCCTGCATCCTTCCCTATGGGTCCCATGACTTTCAGTGTCTTCTCAGTTGAATGAGCTCTAAAATAACCCTCAGGATTCTTAGGAAACTTTCCTTTCCTCTGTCATCTTTGGGCTGAAAAGAAACCCGCTCACTGCTGGTAGCACAGCCCCACTCCCCTCAAAGGCTTGCAGTTTGCTCTCTTCTGGTTGGCTTCAGTGTTGGTTGTCTCTGTTTGCCCTGCTCTGTGCCCTGAAGTTTCAATTCAGGTCCTCTGGGGAATCAAGCAGTCTGCCTTTTTCCTCCAGAGTGAAAGTGCAGTTCTGTAGCCAGGCACCCTTCAGGAGGACTTCTTCCATACTGCCCAGCTTGTCTTGCATTTTAAAGCAGTGTAGTGCATGGCACATGCACAATAAGTTTTACAGCAGCAAACAAACACTGCTACCATCTGTTACATACACCCTCATACAAGATAAGGTTGTTTATATACATTGATTTTATATCATATAGTTATAGAATATAGACATCAATGAAGTTAAGGGTTTTGATTGTGTTTAATGTTAATTTGGGCATTTTAGAGAAGTTTGGAACAGGTCAGCAGAGTGCTTAAGGCATAGAGAAAGATAAAGCATCTAAAACCCTGGGATAGATCAGATTATGTGTCCATAACATACACAGGAGTACAACACATGGGAGATACTGATCTATGGGAAAAGAGGGAAAGACAGGAAATAAAACAGAGTTGATCAACATTCAAATGGAAATCTGGGAAAAAAATAATAATAGGAGGAGGAATACGTGCAATAAAGGCCCCAGAGTACAAGGAAATATTTCACAACAAGATTTGAGAAAAGGATTATTCTAGCTAGTGAGTTTTCCTAAGGTTATGTAAAAAATTACCTAGAGGGCAGAGAAAGATTCCTTTCTGACTGATGAGATTAAGAGAAGTAGTTTAGGTAAGAATTTTGTATTTTCTAGTTTGAGGAAAAGGTGGTATCCTGATAAAATTAATAAAATAAATCAAAAGAAACATGCAGTTGTGTTTCTTCAAAGTAGAACTAAGGTTTGAAGAAATACATGGTCTGAGAAGATAACTGTAGGGAAGTGTAAAGGGATTTAAGATGCCACCTATAACTATTTTAAGAGATCATATGGATCTTGAAGGTGATTGGCATCTCAGTAGAGCCATGTGTAAGATTATTTGAGATTTTAACTGCAATTTAAGCAACCAGCAGATAGATTACACTGCACTTATTTATAGCACATAGAGCTTTTGAGACTCTAGTGACACTGGCAACTTTCCAGCTGAGCTCACCCTCAAGAGGAGATTTTAACTGTGCTGATACTCTTTTTCCAAACAAGAAACAAACAGAAAACCCTATGTCTTTCCTGAAGGCAGCCTGTATTCTGCCTACAGGAGCAAAAGCCTGAGAGAATACCTTTTCCTTGCTGTTCCCCAGGAGGGACTCTATACCACTTATCTTACTAATAACTTATGACATGGACAAATGTGTATCACTTTAAGTCTGTGTTGATGCTACACCCTCTCAGGCAGTTAACTCCAATATAAAAATATCTGCCTGAATCCCACTGTGGGCACTGCGGGCTCTTCATTTTCCTGTTGGGAAAACTTCACACCTTACTCCATACAGTAGAAATGCACTTCATAGGAAGCAGCAACCATAGAATATACCTTAATGCTAGCATTTGAAGTGGGGTCTGTACCTAAGTCTATAACCCCTTAGGGTCTTCCATACAACAGCTAAATCTCAACTAGTAATGCAAATTTGCATTTATAACTGTATTAATTTAGTGAATATTATGAATTTCTCAAATTCATCAAGCAGTGGGAGGGAAAACCTCCTCTTGCAGTGGCAATTCAACCTTCACAGAATCCGTATGTGGAATAGCAGCAGTCCATCTTCTTTTCAGAAATCTTTTCCGTATGTTATTGTAGAGAGAAAAGAAGACACACATCCACAACAAACCTATTCATGTGCTTCTTTTCTCATATGCCCCAACTGGAGGGTGTGCCTTGCTGAGCTTCCTCCTTGCCCAGGGCAGGTACCTTGCATGGGAAGGTGACAAGCGCTGAACCCTTTGACTTGTGCAGCCTCTCAGCTGAGATCAGCTCCAGCCATAGCACTCCTCTCCTTTTCCAGCATGAAATCAAACAGATTAGTTTAAACCTTCAAAATTACCTATTTGCTTTGCAAAAGGCAGCAGAGAAGAGGAATGCTTGTTTAGTCGGGCACTGATCTCAGTGGGGGAACAGCAGTTTGTTATTCTCAGTGAATGCAAAAGTGCATTTAATCTACCTTGAGAGATATGAAGTGCTGCAACACCACAGTCCCTTTAGACAGCCAGAAATGTGGGCTGATACTGAAAGCGACAGTCCCACCCCTTTCTTTGTGCTGTAAGTGCTCTGCTCGCTGCTGTAGGATGAGTAGCATTAGCAAACTGGAATTAATTTCCCAGATAAAAATTAATCTTTTATTAAATCTGTCTGAAACTAACCAGGAGAAGAAGGTTTTTGATCCACGTGGCTGTAGGAGTACTAGTGCTGGCACAAGGGAGTGGGGTGAAGGGTGCCTTGCAATAGCTTTTGCTTGCCTTCCTGGGACAGGGTATTCCCCAAGAGCTGTGGGCATTTTCAGAAGTCTGCAGGAGCAGCCTCAAATACCACGTGCACTGGTCTTATCAACAGTTTAAGTAGCTGCTGTCTCAATCAAGTTATTCTCTGAAAGGGCAATATGAGACTTACTCAGCATGAGTATTGTGTGTGAAAGGAACGATTTACTTGTTTAAGGTACCATCATTGTGAAGTGGTTCTCCCCTTCTTCTGTTGTTTTATTAGCAACATTCATCACTATATTCTCTGCATAGATAAAGTAATTTAAAGTGTCCTTTGAAAGGGGGAATAGCATAGAATATTACTTTAATAAACAATAAAACCACTCTCATGATTTTTAAAATAAGAATGTTCCGTTTTCTTGAGCTAATAGTCAACAATAGAATAGGTAATAATAAAACACATACTTAATAATATAATTCTTCATGCAGCAGGTTAAAGTAAACAAAAATCCTGTTGTTATTTCTTTGAGTTGTCTAATTTCCCTTCTGGACTGTGTATCAACAAAAAGATCCCCAGAGATGCTGAAGGTAGGAAAAATAATATACATAACCATTGTTTTAATATCAGGGCACAGGAGTATATTTCCATTGCACTGCTAATACCTTCTATATACTTTTTGGACTTCTGAAAAAAACCCACCAAGATGTGGTTACAGGAGAGAAACAACTGTGTACATTAATTAGCAGTCAAAAGAAAGGATCATTAATAATAAAAAGAAAATTAACATATTTTAACTTTAGACATTTGATGTGTAAAATTTGTTCTTGATGTTTTCTGTGGGTGATTTGGTGTTTTTGGGTTTTTTTTTTTTCCTCATATGTCCTATCTCAGGAATGAACTTTTGGTAATTATAAAGTAGACTAGTGGAAACCAAAGTGAACCTAAACATATTAAATATGTTTGCTATGAATTCTGAATTCTGCATGGAGTCACACACAAAAAAAACCAAGCACCTTGCCTATTCCCTAGTTCTAGCTGATAAAGTTTATTCTCTTGTGAAACAGTAAAGCAGAAATTAGCCTTAGTTTTCAGAGCTGTGTTATCTGACCTTAATTTCCAATTGAAGTTTAGTAGCCTGGGAAACAGAATGGCTTGTATGGTTCATAAAAATAAACCAATTTATTTTTGGGGCCAATCATTCTACTGTATATCTGTTACATTGGGATTGGCTGCTGGAAGGAGTGTCTTTGTTTTACCAAAGAAGTGTGTGTCTTTGCTTTACCAAAACAGCTATGCCATTTCCCCTTTATAACCTTCCTTGTTAATTTCATTTATTTCTGTCTTCATGATATTTGTCCGATGCCATTCTGTAAGGAATGAATGAAAACTATGCAGAAAAGGCAAGGTAAAGCAAGGACTTGTCTATCAAGATCTGCAGATTGGTGGACATTTAAATAACAATGAATACAATTTTGCTTTTGGCAATCATATCCCATGTTGAAAAATCCCTTTTGTTGGTCTCATTTTTGTGCATGTCAGTAAATCTTGAATCAAACTAGGAGCAGAAATATTGAATAGAATTGATTTGGAAGTTCACATGTGGATGTAACAGAAGGAGGATTGACCACACTTGTAACTGGTGCATTGTAGTAGCAGTCATGTAAATAAGTATGAACCATTGTGTAACATTTGAAGTAATAAGATTTGCTGTTACCAAACTTAAAAAAATAATCCTGAAACCTGGATTTAAACCTGTAAGATGGTTAAAACACATGTTTTGTATTGTAAAAAGATTTGGTTAATAGTAGCTAGTTAATGTGGTATTGTTAAAAGTTTTTACAAAGATCAAAGCTTTAGCCTGTGGCATTACAAGAATATGTCAAAGGCTTTCAAGACAAAATAGAAAAGATCAGCAAACATTTTTATGGCGCTGGCAACAATGGTGGTACTGTGGGGTACTGTGAAATGCATTTTAAGTTTTGTAAATTTTTCAATATGATATGCATCTTTATTCTTTTTTTTTGCTTCAGGTTTTGTTTATGTCTTTTAACTTTAAACAAAATAGTTTAGACACATTAAAACTTAAAACTGTGAGAAGGCTGCCTAAATCATATTAAACTATTTGGTTCTGATTATCTTCTCAAAATTTATTCTTTCAAGTTAGTATAGCCTTTTTCCTTTTTCAGTTAGCATGTCTACTCTGAATAGAGTGAGAAACACTCAAGAATTTTGGACAAAATGTTGGTAATTTTTTTCCCATTCACCTACACAGTAGAGTAGAAGCTAGCATTATGTGAAACACATGGAGTTCCTATTTTTAAGTTCTATTGTTTACCGCATCTAGAAGCTCATGTTAAACTTGTGAATCTGGGAAACTGAAATAATCTGAATACAGGCACCTACATCCCTTACTTGGAGATGCTAGCAAAATTTAGTGTGCCTTTCATGCATTTTAAAGTCATAGAAAGGTTTGGGTTGGAAGGGACCTCAAAGATGGCAGAATCATAGAATTGTTAAGCTTGGAAGAGAATTTTAAGATCATCAGGTTCAACTTTCAACCCAGCACCACTATGATGTTTTACAATCCTTTCCAGTGCCTTTCCACCCTTGCAGTAAAAATTTTCCTCCTTATATTTAATCTAAATGTACACTCTTTCAGATTGAAGCCATTACACCTTGCCCTTTCACTACATGTCCTTGTGAAATGTTCTGCTCCATTTTTCTTGTAGGCTCTCTTTAGGTACTGGAAGGTGCTATAAGGTGTCCCCTTCTCTTGTCCAGGCTGAACAGCCCCAACTCTCTCAGCCTGTCTCCATAGAAGAGGTGTTCCAACACTCTGACCATCTTTGTGGCCTCCTCTGGAACTTTTCCAACTGGTCCCCATCCTTCTAATGCTGGGGACCCCAGAGTTGACATAGTACTGCAGGTGGGGTCTCACCTATACGAAGAGTGGAGTAGCTGGATAGAATCACCTCCATCAACCTTCTGGCCACACTGCTTTTGATGCAGCCCAGGACACAGTTGGCTTCTGGGCTGTGAGCGCACATTGCTGGGTCATGTTGAGCTTCTTGTTCAGCAACACCCTCAAGTCCTTCTCCTCAGGGCTGCTCTCAATCCACCTTACTGTACCTGAGTCTTTCCTCTGTCAGCTTTCTTCCCTTCTATCGTGATGCATTGTGACAGGAAAAGGATAATTTCTTTCTGATGCTCTTTCAAGAGATTTGTCTTTAAGAGAGAATGATTTATAATGTTTTTAATTTGCTTGTTTACTTTGAAAGGCCACTATCTATTCTCCCTCAAGGCATATGCCTTTGCAGAGTTGTCAAGATTCCAATACTCTCTGACCAGATTCTTT
The DNA here is from genome assembly GCA_013397815.1 of Aleadryas rufinucha. Classification (NCBI taxonomy): domain Eukaryota; kingdom Metazoa; phylum Chordata; class Aves; order Passeriformes; genus Aleadryas; species Aleadryas rufinucha. The sequence continues at coordinate 133,351 of VZTH01014292.1, read as the reverse complement.
CACATATTCCACATGAAGAGTGTTTAATGTTTTAATACGAAATTTACTCACTTGAAGGCATTTGATGTTACGTAGGATTTTGATTTAGCAGAGAGATCCAGCAATGTACCAAAACCACAGTACAAACGCTGTATAGCAATTGCAGTATAGGTGCAGCTGAATCCTAGTGCTGATGTGATTCCTATTGCCAGTTTCTGTGTGCTGCCATCACTATGCTGCATGTCCCCAGTTGCTTGGGAGGCATGCATGTCTTGAAGCCAGCTCAAGTTTTCAAAGTTCCTGTTGCTGGTTGTTCAGTTTTGATGCTCTGTGTTGAGCTGTCTGTGTGCCGGTCTGGCTGTCTCAGGAAGGTAATACTTTCTATGGATTATTTTAGGGAAGGGCATTTGCCCAACCCATCGACCCACTCAACCAATACCACTCTTTATCTACAGCAAAGGCTGCCCTCTGGTCTCCTCGGCATCGGGATGAGTTAATCTTTCTTCACAACAGCTGTGGTCACGCCCTAGATTCTGTTCAGAGTTTCATGAAGACGTTGCCTATGCCCATCTCCTCGGAGCTTTTTTCTCTTGCAGGGCTTTGTTGGTCAGTTCATTGTTTCAGGTAGAGGAGTATTATATGAGGTTCTGAGGGGTTTTTTTCCTATCAGTTGTGTTTTCAGCTTAAAAAATAGCTAAGCCATGAATGCTAAAATATAATTCTGCTATAAAAGTATTGTACTAATTTATCTCCTGTGCTTAGTAAAGAAATATAGAACCATATTTGCAATGTGTTACTTCAGAAAACATCCATATTAAGGAGGGGTACTTTAGGAATGAGAAAAAACTCTTTTAAACAGATAAAACGCCTCATTCTTCCTGACTTATCTGTTCAGATAGTTCACTCTTGAAAATATATTGCTAAATATGTTTTTTTTTAATTATATGTTTGAATGGTACTTAGCAAATTCTAGTTTGTTATTTCCCATGACTTGCTATATACATTTTTTTTTTTAAATATACCTTGTCTTCATGGTATCTTGCAACCATTAAAAAAGAAAAGAGATTACAATTGGAGGTACTAGAATTTTTTACCCCATTTTAAATTAGGAAGAAAAATTAAAACTTGAACTCTCCCTTTAATTAGTATAGTGGGAAAATCAAATTGGGACATATGGGATAATTTTGATTTAGAAAATGGCAAAACATAAGAAAATACTGATCATAACATTTAATATTTATTGTATTTTGGTATTTGAGTTAGTATTTTATTGTATGTCAAAGGTAAATATTTAACCATGTTTTATATATCAAAATGTGTATTCCTACTATAATGAAATGAAAATTACAGCTTCAGCTTTGTTTTCTAAAAAATAATGGTATTCCTGAAAATTGAAATATTTCAGTCATACTTCTGAAAAATAGTGGTTTGTTTTCCAATAGATCATTATTCTGTCATTCTCTCATCACAATATTTATAAAAATATAAGGTGTTTATATATACTAGATGCACAGTGGTGTTCATGCTGACCACAGACTGAGGTGTAATTACATTGAAGTTACACCTGGACAAGATACAGTACAGACTAAACCAAAGCTTTAGGATTTTGCTCACTCTGAATTCATCATTTACAATCCTGATCAAATTAATTGTCTAGCTTCATCTACATGTGATTTATTTCATTGAATTGAGGATTATCCTATTTATCAGATATGATTCTATAAAACTACTAGTTGTATAATTTTAAAATATATTTGATTTTGCTGTTTTGCTTTTTGGGTACTTACTGTACCTCTTTCAAGGTAGAAAGAAAAGTTGTAGACCAAAAATTTGCAGCATGAAGGAAGGAAAATAACATTCCTTTTCAGGTATTCTCTATTTAAAACAAAAATTAGAAACTAAATGCTGATCAGTCACTGTGAACTCATATATTTATATAATATTTATAAATTCCTTTATGCAGTCAGTCTGTCATAAAAATGAGATCAACTCGGTCAAAATGTCATTATTATTGCCATAAAAAAAATTCTTACCAGAAGTTTTGTTTTCAAGATAACTCTGTGATCAGTGAAGCTAGATGTTTTGAAAGCCTCTTTTTACTTTCATTAAAAGGGAAGTTGCAGAAACCCCAAAGTGTGGATTTTTTTATTTTCTCATATTCTCATAATGTGTTCAACCATGAGCAGAATTGAGATGAACAGAAGAGTAGCTATGCTACAGGCTGAAATTAGTGTAACCAGTTAGCTGAAAAATCTTCACAGGAGGTAGCTGTGAGGTTTCTCCCTTTTTCCTTTCTTCTGCCTTTGTAATGGAAGTCTCATATCTTTTAAATGTGGTTCAGAGATATAACATGCTGAGTGCATAAAATCCAAAGTGTTAACAATGCCTTTAGTTTGCACAGTAAATTTTCATAATTGATTCTATTAAAATATATGTTAGAAAAACCCAGCCAACTAAACAAGTCCAACCAACGAACTGATTCTTGTCAGCCAGTGGTCCAGAGGAAGTAGTGAGCAGGCTTTTAAATACCATTGTGCAAACACTCAGAGTTCTACAAAAATGTAGATTTGTTATGATTGAAGACAATCAGACCTTTCTCCATACCTGTGCTTCATACCCTTTACTGATGGGTGATGTCTATCCAGATATCATGAGAAAATAAAAGGAAAATATATTCATTTCCACATTATGGAATAATACACTAAAACTGATGATTCTGCTTTACCCAACATCATATCAACTGAATCCTTTAATGGGACTATTGCTCATTATACAATAAACTAGTAATTCACTTTACCCCTTCTTTGTACACCTTGAGAAATTAGGTTGCGGTTCTGAGAGAATGTGAAAGCAAGATTCTGAAGAAAAAAGTAAGAAAGAGTGAGAGAACAGGATGTTTTGAAAGTAAAATAAGTATGTGAAAATGGATTGTCATTTTTAATTAGTCTTCTAACCTTAATTATATAGGGGCCTTGAATTTTCAGATGTTCAAAGTAGTTTTGTTCACTTCAGTTGCATTTACAAACAGCAGAAATTTAAAAAAAAAAGAATGCTAGAAATCTGAGTTTTGCTGTTTTCTTTTGTTGTTGTTAACTGGTAAACACATGGCAGCAACAGGCAACAACAAAGGTTAGGAGCATCCTGGGCTGTACCAACATAACCAGAGGCGGTAGGTAATTTGAATTGATTATTCCCCTTTACTCGACACTGGTTGGACCACATCTCACGTAAGGTATCCAGTCTGGGGATGCACAGTGCAAGAATGGTGTTAACAGACAACAGCATTCGGGGGTCGCCAAGGTGGTCAGTAAGGTGTGGAGACCTTACTCTGTGAGGAGAGGCTGGGAGATTGGGGTTTGCACAGTCTGGAGGAGGGACAGCTGTGGGGAACCCTAACAGCCACCTATCCTTAGCTAGCCTCTATCTTACAGGAAGATAGAGGCTAGCAGGAGAACAGAGGAGCACAATCATGAATTGTGAAGGATTGGTATGACTGTATATAAGGAAAAAATATCCCCACAAGAATAATTAAGCACTGGATCAGAGTGCTCAGAGAAATTGGGATTTTTGGTGCTGTAAGTGGAGTTTAATGTGCAGTCAAGCTAGATAAGTAACTCACGTGTCCATCCATTTGAGGAGACGTATGAATATGAAGGAATTTAACTCATGAGGTGTATTTGCCTGGAATCAGAAATGTAAACCCAAACCTTTGCAGACCAGGTTGCTCTTTTTGTAGACATTTTCTTTAATAAGTGGAGGGAGAGAGGACGTGTTGAAAGGATAGTCTTGAGTTCTGACAACTGACTAAGTAAGTTACAGTGAAGTTGATACCATGGTGTCTTTGTATTAAAATAAGGACACAATAATCCTCTTTGATTATGACTCCATATTTTGCAGGGACATACTATGAATGTTATTTTTAACCTCAATGTCTAAAATCAGTTGGAGTTAGTTATGTTCTATGTTTCTAAATTCCAAGTGATATTTCAAGGTGAGTAGTCAGGCTATAAATATGTGGTTTTTTCCTCCCAATAACGTTTTTGATGAAAAATGACTGACTGGCATGATACACAGCATGTGAAATTTCCTTTTTCCTGCTAAAGTGGAAAAAGTAGTAAACGCCACCTATGACCTCATGTTAACACTGTACATTCAGTTCAGGCTTCACAGCAAGAGCTTTCCACTGGTAAAGAGTGGCATGGTGTCATTCATCGAGGAACAAAAGGAAAGAGTAGGCATTTTACTTCATTTCTCATATTCTTAGCATATGTACCTGAGCCAGAGTTTCAATGAAGTAAACTAGATTTCACAGAAAAAAGCAAATCAAGTTTGAAACTGTAATCCTATTGTCTTGTGCAGTCTTTATTGCAATACCTCATATTTCATGGAAGAACCACAGTAACCTTCAATTCGAACTAAAAAAAAAAGAGTCACCAAAGTTTCACACCTGAAAGAACCCTAAATGTATTCTTTCTTCAGTATTGTCTTCTTGTAAGATTCATCTTTGTTTCCTGTTTCTTTTAGTGTTGGTTCAGTTCTCATTCAACTTTGCTGTCTGGGTCAAGTATAAGCAATATAATTTTTGTAATATCAGAATTCTGAAGCACTGTAGAGTTAAGAAAGAAAAACAAAAAAGTCAACAAATCCCCAGAACCTGGATCCTTAGACAACTCTGCTGTACTTCCACATTTGTTTTTCCTTTCTGATACATTCTTATTTTTGAAACATCATTTTGTAGCAGGTTACTTTTTATTTCATTTAGGAATTAGCATTCTCACAAGAAATTTTATAGCTAGCAATGGATTAATTATAATGTAGAGGTAATTTTTTTTTTGTTTAGCCTACATTTAATCAAAGCAGAACTGCAGGTCAGAGGTCAAAGCTGTAGTAAAAGATATTTGAGATGCATACCCAGAATACAAAAACCCACACATTGGCAGATCATAGTAAAAGATTTGAAACGTTCATTTGAATGAAGATACCTCTGATATGTATTTAAGGAAGATAATTGAGAGTAAGTGAATTTTTACAATTTGACAGTCAACTTATGACAAAGATAACTTTCCATAATTTATCTTTAATGGTTATCTGAGGAAAGGTTTTATATCTTACCCATTTTTTTTTCCTAGTATTTTTATTTGTCATGGAGAATACTTGTGTTTCAGTAAATTCAGACAAGTTTACCCATGTTTACTTTTGTAAAACTACTTACTTCACTCCACATTAGTAGCTCGTCATAAACTGGTCCAACATGTCTAATGACTGAGTTAATAGTAAAAGACAATCAGCAGCATATCTGTTTTGTTGTACGTCAACATTGGTACTAGCAAGAACAGCCTTATAAATATCACTATTTCTTTTTCCCAATGATTTGATCAGAGATATTATACAGAGAATAAGACAATTATTTTAATGTAAATCTAGGGCTTTGGAGTCTACGCAGTGTCCCCTCTCAGAATGTCTTGTTGGGTGAAGACATTCTGTGAAATTATTTACTCAGAACCATTCAGGCAAAAATTTGGAACAATACATACTTTTGTTTGTTCTTTAACTATAATTGCAAAGAATGATACCAAACTACAGTAGCCAATATTGATTAGAATTAAAATGTGCCAAAGCCATATATATATTTTTAAGTTAGAAATTATCAGAACACTGATATATATCTAAAATTACTCATCCTGTAGCACTTAAAAACTTCTGTCTTCCTTCTGTTATGAGTGTTTGTGCAGGAATAAGACATCTTTCTTGAAAGACATGTATCTATGTATCCCATATGTTCAGCATTTGCATTGACTTTCAGCTGACCTTGTGGATTGGTTTTGTTCTCGTACAAAAGTTTGACTTTAAAAAGCAGGTCATAATCATAATGTTTTACCTCCACTAGAGGGACCTTGGAAAAAGTCTTGAGTGACAGTCTAATTAAATTCTCTGGATAGGGTGGTCTATTAAACATTCTCATTCTCTCCTAATTACTGCCAAAAATGACAGTTCCTACTCACATGGCTTTAAAAGTTTGTTTTGCAAATAGAATATATGCACAATAGGAGCTAGGAAGACATCTTTCCAAGTTCAAAGTATTCAGATCTTCCATGTGATAAAACATGAGTCTCCCTGAACCTCAAGAGTAGACCTGTTCTCTTGGGTAAATTCTTGTTTCTGAATTCTAGGGCATTTCCACATACTAAAAATTAATCCACTATTGTAAAGAAAACCTGTAAAAATTCTAGACCTATCTTGTAGGAGGTTAAATGTCTATTTAGAATGTGTTTATGTATATAAATATGTGTTATTTTAAGAAAATATTGAGCACATTCTAAAAACTAAAATTTCACAGATATAATGTAATGGAATGTGCATGCCACTAACTACGGAAAGTATGCTAGAAACTTACATGCTTCAGGCGAGTCTTGAAAAACTAGAAATGACAGAGGGAATACACAGTTGCAGTTTGCTCTTGTTGCTGTGCTGTTGATGCACGCAGTTACAGTATTAGTCTCATTTTATATGCATGAAAATGTGTTATACACATGAACATCTCACTCACATAGTCATGTCTTCAAACATCCACATCTCTCTCATGTGTTTTCATTTGTATTTTTGGTTTCATTTGGTTTGGGTTGTTTTCAAAATAGCTGGCTTTTTTATGATAAAGAGTAGATTATTAAAAAGCAGTCCTTGTGGTTTGTTTTAATGGCACTTGGTATTGTAGTGACTGCTTTAAAATGCTTATGGATTTTTATATCCAATCAAGCATCTTTATGCAAGGAGAAAAACTGAGAAATTTTTTGCTTGGTTTTGATATGCAAACCATAGTTCTTTTCTGAGGAATCCACTTTTCAAATCCTGATACAGAAAACACTTAGAGCAACTTTAGGCAACAGTCTTCAGCAGTATTGTTTATATCCTGTTTATCTTAGCAGTGTTGGCTCTGAGTTGATCCAGGAGCCTTGTGGTGCTTCTCTCTTAGGATTTAACCATTCTGTCTGTGAGCAGCTTCAGTTACCTGATGTGACTTACAACTGTAAATCCTTAGCAGAATGAATGTCAGTGACTGGCACCACTAGATTTGACTGAAGAAATGTGGCTGTGAAATGAATAATTATGCTACAACTATTACCCCTTAAAATTTGTTTTCAAAATTCCTTCTTAGCTAAAAGGAACGACAATAAACCAGTTCAAATGCAGCTATACTTGTAATTATCTTAGTACAGCTACAGTTCAGTTTTGGTAGACAATTGAAGCACTAGGACATATCAAGTATAGATAAGGAAAGGCTGAGAGAATTGGGATTGTCCAGCCTAGGAAAGATAAGGCTTTGGGGTAACCTAACAGTGGCCTTCCAGGACCTATAAGAAAGATGGGGAGAGCCTGTTTTCAACAGCATGTAGTGACAAGACAAGGGAGAATAGCTTCAAACTGAGAGTATGTTTAGATCAGATGTAAGGAAGAAATTCTTTACTGTTCAAGTGGTGAGGCACTGGCACAGGTTGCCCAGAGAAGCTGTGGATTCTCCATCCCTGGGAGTGTTCAAGGCCAGGCTGGATGTGGTTCTGAGAAACTTTATCTACTGAAGGGTGTTGGAACTAGATGATCTTTAAGGTGCCTTCCAACCCAAGCCTTTCTATGATTCTTTAATAAGTCATTTTACATGACAGAAATGTTTGGTTTGTACTCAACTTCTTACTCTTAAAGGATGGGTTTGTGTGACAACAGTAATACACAAACTGTATTGCAAAGGCTTTTGTACTTCTGAGTTGCGAAAAGTATATTAAGCTTTTCCAAACTGCTTACTATCGTAACAAATTTTTTCTCTCACCAAAGAGAGACCATCGTGGCAGCAATCCTGTGGAATGTGGCAAACATACAAAAAAGCAACCTCAATTGAAAGTCTTTCTGGTTCCATTTTCAGCCAAAAAATGTGGACTCATGTCTAAGTTTTTAAAAGTATGTAGCCCTAAACTCACATCAGCTGCTGGCTACGGACATTAGATAAATAATTTTCCTATTTCGTGAGAATTTGACTTAAATTTTGCTTTTGCTGAATAAGGATGAAAAGCTCCTTTTTTTTGAAAGGTTGAGTAATTTCACTATTTCACTTCAAATGTTTGTACATTTCCACTAATTAAAATAACATGCATTTTAACTTATTTCAAAAACCATGCTTGGAATTAACAAAGGCATATTTATTAATTAAAAAAAAGATGAAACAACATAATTTCAACATAAGAAAGAGATTTTATTACAGTGAAATCAATCATTTATTGCAGCAAACTCTCAGAGACATGGTGGAGTCCCCATTGGTGGAGGTTTTCAAGATGGGATAGGACAGGGTGCTTGATAATCTCATCAAGGCTCCCTTTCTCATCCAAGGTTGGACTAGATGACTTTTTGAAGTCCCTTCTAATCTATGCTGTTCTATGATTCTGTGACACAGGATAATTTTAAAGGAAAATAACAGGATATTCCAGCAAGAAATTAATTGAAATTACTCTTTAACCATGGGAAATATCCAGTTTTGCTAAATTTGGTGTTCTGATGATTTATTTTTCCCAGTAAATCTAGCCAGCTGCTTTGAGTTTTAAATCTAGCTCTACGATTTTCTGTGTTGTCTAAAACAAATCAGTTTACTTCCTTGTTTCCACTTTTCCTCATGATGAAAACAGAAATAGTATTTAGTGCCTTTTCTGGAATGCTACAAAATCTTGAGAGTACTCTACAAATGCAAGTACTTGACAGAAAAATGGATGATAGCACAGGGAGATCGTAGTATTTTCTTTTTTACCTTAAAAAGAGAACTTTTTTCTTTTCTTTAGCATCTTCATGTCTTTTATTGTAAATGTGCCTTGTACTTCAAAGGTGAAGTTAATAATGATTCAGACTTTGAACAGTAAAGGGAAAAGTTTTGGAGACTGTGTTTTGTAATGCTTCTTTGAAAGGTAGAAGCAGCAACAAAACAGGCCTACAAGACACCAGAGAGTGTTCAGCTTCTTTTGCATAAGTGTCTAACAGAAAAAAAGAAGAGGATTTTAATGTGATTTAGGTCAGTGATTTTTGTAATGGAAAGAGCCTTATCCTGCCAAGGAACACATGAGTATATAAGGAATTTCTATACAGATCTCTATGAAGAAATGGACTAGAATGAGGATTTAGTGCTTTGCAACATGAAGCTGGGCTTTATACATGAAAAAAATATCCACACATTTTTAATTAAGAAAAGAACATTATAATTGATAGAATTAAATAATATGTGAATCTTTATTATTTTCTTATACTGTTACCCATGATTTTATGTTCTGCCAGTCAGTGGTTTCTGTATTCCTGTTTGGGAATTGGTGAGTTCTTAGTGAGTCTCACAAATCCTAAACCACAATTGCCCAGATTAGGGGATTGACTGAGAAATGGAACCCATTCTGGTGAATGTTAAATGGCTTATTTTGTGTAGAAACCAGGATATCAGAAGGAAGATATGGACTGAGGTTTTATATCAACATTATGTGTCATCAGCAGAGACAAAGAATTAGACCTGAGGACAAGGAAGTGTTTCATGTCCCAGGCTGATGATGTAGACTGAGAGCAGTGCCTGTTCCTTTTTGTTGTGGGTTAGTTGAACAGTAAAATTCTTATCTTTGAAAATGCTAAAAAGCTCTAAAAATATCATCTTTCATGAGTGTAGAGAAGTAAAGTAGTGCTTTTTAGAAGATGCTAAGTTGGGTTTATGATCTCTCAAGCTTTTGACAAAATCTGGTCCTCAACCATGTTGCTGAGGATACAGTTTAAATTTTTTGACAAAGGTCTACTGAAGCATTTCGATAGCTACCTGACAAAAGAGAATCAAATATATGATAGTGAGTCTGAGTTTAGTGGTAAAACATATTTTTCAGAAAAATTTATAAATTGATATTTTCTCTCTGACTCCAAAGTGGTAATTTTTGATATATGGATATAGTAAAGAAGGGATAGCTCAGCTGTCATGATAAAGTTTATGACTTTTTCCAAGAATTTATAGTTAATGTCAATTATCCTTACAGCATTTAATGGCACAAAACCCCCTTGAAGTCTGCCATGTCAAAGATGAAAATCATGAAGAAAGAACCCAGATTGTAGATTGTAACAAATGATGACTGCAGTGGGGCTGTTACAGCATTTTTTGTTAAAACATGCCCAAATATTAAATTAATGGTGACTTAGTGTAGTGCAACTTATATACAATAAAATAAAATTTGAATTTATTTCCTATTTCTTTTTCATTAATGTAAAGGCATTGGGTTTACATTAATAGATACGTGCAAGTGGTTTAAAAGGGCTAGTTTTATTTTGAAAATTCTATATGCATCCAAGATTTCAGTTATAGTGAAGGTTTCTTAATTGTTAAGTTTGATTCATTGTTTTTGGTGTCTCTTAACTTGCCTAAAACATAAAAAAATCCTTGAAGCTGGATGGGATCCTGAAAGTTAATCCAATTCCTTTACTCCTTGCAACAGCATCATTGAACCTGAGTCTTTCCTCACAGATTTTTATCTTTCTCTTTGAGCAGATCACAGCTTCTCCAATCAGTTCTACAGCTTTGCTACTTCAGAGGTTGAACATTTTTCCTAATACCTAACTTGAAACTTTCTTGCCAAATTTAAAAGTCTGTTAATGTTTTATGCAGATTATTCCTATCTTTTCCAATGACCCTTTATGTACTTAAACCTGTATATTCCTGTCTTCTTTTGTAGGACATGTCTCATGTTTTCTAGGTCTCTGATCTTTCCTTCTTTTCTGCTGCCTCTTCACTAGAGTTACAGCACTTCATCTTTCTTGAGACACAGTGTTTGAAAGTGGGTTCAGTATTTCAACTGAATAAAGTGCAAAGATTCATCTATCTTTCAAACCTCTATAAATTCTAGCAGAGCATTTGAGCTCCAGCCTACGGGTTAATCAAAATGAAAAGTTAAGCTGAATCTTCATTTCATCTTTCTCTGGCTTATAATTTTCTCCTTGCTGTGTTTTCTTGTCTTTCTGCCTTTTGATCAGAATGGAGTAGAGTATAGAACTGAGAGTTTTACTGTTACTTGATGAAGAGTTCATTTCAAGATTTTTACAAATAATATAGTTGTTATATAGTATTCAGCTTGAACAGCATTTTTACTAAGTACTCACAACAAACAATGAAGAAAAGAAGTTTTAGTTAAGGCTTTATTTTTTTTCCTTCATTAGCTATTTTTAAGCAATATCATGGACTAAGATTTCTCTAAAATCATTGCTGGTCAAATCTCACTTTTTTCCATCCATTTCTTGTTGCAGGGGAGGTATGGACAATGTGGGTCTCTCTTCTCAGGCTGGGTTGTGACACCTTTATAGATGATGAGGTGCTGGAGTCTCCAAGAAAAATGCACGTGCAGCCCCTGTCCTTAATGTGTCCTTCCTCATATTTCTGTCCACACACATTTTCTACATCACTGCTTTCAGTGGCCTCTAAGCACATACTTATATTAGTGCCTTTTAAAATATTTCCACCAGGATAACTTTCTTGGGTACAAATACTGTAGTTTGTGTTTGGGGGTTTTTAAGCCTGTTTATATTGCTTTTCTTCAAAATATAATAATAATAATAATAATAATAAATAAAATCTATCATTTCAAAGGGAAACAGGTAGCTTTCAGGTGACCAATCCTGCGTATTTTTACATGGATGGATGGTTGTCTGTATTAAAAAAAAAAAGAAATCTAGAAAATTTAATATTCTGCTTGCAACTTTTGCTAAGACCACCAGATAAAAGAGTCTCTTGCTGCTCACAGGGAAAAAAAAAAAACCCAACTGCATACACAAACACAAAATCCAATTGGTGATAAATCATGTATTATTAAAAACGTGAGTGCAACCCAGTTTTCCATGAGTTATGTTTAAGCTATGTTTAAATCTTTGAGCAAGCCAGGAAAGCAGTGGCTTTTCATAAAACTGATTGCATCTGCTTATTCATTTAGAATAAACTATTGCTTTAGTTCAAAATATACAAGCAGTAGCAATATAAGTTGCATTCAACTTTATCTCAATGAATATATTATTAGCACTAGTATTAACTTTTCTCCCCTCAGAGCAAGAAAGTGTTTTGTTGAATTCTTTTCCAGTATACTCAGGGCTGAGAGTGGTTTGTTTTCTATATGCAGCTATGCTTTGTTCTGCTTATTTTTTTCTTCAGTTTTGTCATTATGACAGAAACTGCAGTATACTGTGAGTTCTATTTTTGTGACTCTAGTGATGTAGATTGGGCAGTTCCTTCAAGATTGGTGTTCTAACTCCTTCTTTCTGTTTCTAGCAACTTAGTGTCAAATGTATTTCATCAGTGTATTCTTAATACTTTGGTAGTCACTAGGGAAAGTATCTAATCAGTACAATTTCAATTTTGATCTTTAAATAAATCAGGAATAATCCTGCTACATTTTTCAATTTTTGTCAGTCCTAGTGCACTAATCAAAGTTTTCCCAATACACCTACTGTTGGTTTCTGGTGGCATAGCATAATAGTGTCTCTTGAACTCCAGGTAAGTGAAATCTACTGCCTTTCTTTTCTCCCAAAGAGCATTATCTGATTATACAAAAAGATGCTATGTCAGTATAATTGCTATAAACTGCCTTTATTAGCCCCATGCTGATTCTTGCATCATTTTCTACTTACCCTTATCCTTAGTATTCAGATTTTTCTGAAGTTATGTATATTATTAGCATCAGAAGATAATTTCTTTTATGAAAGTTTGTACTACGTGAACTGTAAAGAAACAGTTTTCTGGGTACCTAAAAATACATACTGTGGTATATCCTGTATAACACTGGCATTTTGTATGGTTATTAAAGAGACCTCAACAATATATCAACAATATATTCTTTCAGGGAACAGTCATATGTTACCTTTGTTACACTTGTAGCCCAAGACTCAAAAAAGGCAAAGAAGGTGACAGCACTGGTAGAAACTTGATCTTTATCCATTGTTTGCAAACTGCAAATTATATTTTTGCCTACAGTACAAAACCAAAGAATTCTAATGAGAATCATGAATTATTTACTAACAGGGGCTTTGTAAATCCCTAAGCTACAAAACCTGAATAAATAAATGGTATTGAAAATAAGTTCACTGTTACATCATCATTGCTTTCTGTTACTGCTACATCCTATGCTGAATGGTATTTCACAGAAGTGTTTTTCATTTTGTTTTATTTTACAAGAATGCAGTTTTATTGCAAAGGTAAATTGCTGTGTAGATGTGAATGTAAAATGTCTGCACATACACATATACACACAAGTAAGAAAAGCTAGAAAATAGAAACTAGTCAGTGCAATGAAAGATGGCATTTAAAACACATTTTGTTTTGTTGTTTGGTGTTTTTTTCCAGCTGAATAAGTAGAATTTAACTATCAGCCATTTCTTTTCAATAAGGCCATTACATTTTAATGCATTCATGTTTAAGAAGTTATTCACTTCTGAAGGGGAGGGGGAAAATAAAGCCTTCTTACATTCTGAACAGTCTGGGTGACTCAGAATAAGTGCTATTTCTCTATATTCAATCATCTCTGGAGAGAAAGAAAGTCTGTAGTCTGAGAAGAGCCAAAAGGAGGAACAGGCAATACTTAAGGAAATGCAAAGTGTTACAAGGAGTCGACCTTTGACATCAACATTTTGCCTGAAATGGTGTCAAGTAGAATCACTGTTGACTTTCTGACTGACTTGTTGAAGTGTGTCCTTATAGATTTATCAGTAAACCTCCCAAGATCAAGGCATAAGCCATCAGTCAGAAGTTATATCATTAGTATTCTGTTAAAACAATTTTTTCCTTGCAGTAACTTCTGACCTTGTAGTCAACTCTAACTAGAAATTCAGAATGACACCTCAAACTGCCAGGTTTTTTTAGTACTTGTGTAGCTTCCATGATGATGTTTATCTCGAGGGCACACAAATTGAAGATTGTTCAGAGCATGACTCCTTAATTTCTTCAGTTTCAGACAAAAGTGAGTAAGACACAGGCTTCAAATTTAGCATTTCAGTATATCAGTCTATCATTAAAAATGTGACATCTGACGGCACATAGTTCATTGGTGGCACAGAAATTTCCAAATAGAAAGTGTAAGAAAATATGTCACACCACTGTAAGTTATATGATAACTGCAAATGCTTTTAGTTAACAAACTGGCAAGATCTGCATCATAATGTTGAAAAAAGAACAGAGATGTAGGCAATAAAATATATTGAAAGATTGATTAACTTTAGCTTTTTTCACTAGCAATTAAAAGAGATGTAATTGCATGTTATTGCATGATGTAGTACATGTGTATTGAAGGTGGTTTTAACATCACGTAATAAGGTGGTTTATCTTTTTATCCACAGTCAATATAGTATGTCTGGAGCCATACATTTGATAAAAGAAGATATCTTCCTTGGACTTTCTAATTTATATTAAATGCACAGTATATTATGCTATAAATATATTTTTCTCTGTACACTTCTAAATTACTGTAAGGAATACTTATTTTCTTTTTTTTTTTTTTTAATTATATTAATCTTTCTCTACAATCTCACTCTGGTTCTCCTATACATGAGAATAGGCATAGTTCTGGTGTAATACCTCCTTGGCTATGGATTTCATTTATGCAGCCCAGTACTATACATGAGTGTATAGGGTGAGGAATGGATCTTGAAAATTTTTCTTCATTGTTGCTTAGTTTGTATTTTGATCTTGTTTCCAATTTTCCGTGATTTTACGTTAGGAAAACTATGTGATTCTCAGATTTTTGCAACGGACTTTTATTCTTAAAGTCCAATATACTTTTTTTTGGTTTTTTTTGGAACATGACTCAACTATAAAGAAATAAGATTTCTTGAATTTTTGTTGTAAGTTCTTCATTTGTAACAAAATCAGTGGTTAAAATAGTCCTGTGTTCCTCTTAGAGATTAACTGTTGTTAACTTAACAGGATTTTAAAAAGCAATCTTTTTTGTAGGTGCCAGAGCATTTAACAAAATAACTCTGTCCAAATTCATTGAGAAAATGATTTGTTTTTTGCTATGAGGACTAATTTTTTATGTCATGTTGTGGAGAAGATACAGTGCCCAGTGAGCATGAGTTATCATTCCAGTCCAACTAACAGAAAAAGACAAATGTGGTACACATTTGATAACAATATTTATGTGAACATCTGCAAGAATTTTGTTACCTGCCCTCAACAGATACGTTTTTGTGTCATTTGTGCTAATTCAAGGTCCCTTAATCTCTTGCTTACTCTGTCTAAGAATGTCACTGGGTCTTGTTGCATGAAGAAATGCCAAGGGGCAGAGAATTCAGCCTCAGCAGACAAAGTCTGACCCAGCAATTGATATGGACCCCCAGCTATTCCTTTCTGTCCTGGAAGTGGCTGAGTCACTATCCCTGGAGGTATTTAAGGCATGTAGGCACAGTGCGTGGGGACATGATTTATTGGGGGGTTTGGCAGTGCTGGGTTAATGGTTGCACTCCATAATCTAAGAGATCTTTTCCAATTTAAATAATTCTGTGATTTTAAGATGAATGAGTAAATGTGTTTTCAAATTAAAGATTCCAACATTTCTTCTCTCCTTAGAGTCTTGGAGTTTTTTTATAGTGATTTTTTTGTTAATAGTTACAGGAGAAGGATATTGGTCTTCCAATCAAAACCTTCACTATTTGGAACATCTGGGTTACACCAAAATAATGATTATTTAACTGGCATGTTATTTAATTTCATTATCTCAAATTTTAGTGGCTGTAAGAGTTAATTATAGAGGGTGAGATTTTGCTTCATATGCTCCTACTCAGTAATATTTAGGGGCAAAATCATATTATTGAATCTCAAGGGACTACAGGGAAAGGTGAAATATTCATACTTTCTTCTTAGAATTCTAAGTTGCAAGTCATCATTTTCTTTTATGTGATATCTTGCTGTCACTAGGTTCCTTGTGTTTTTTTCAGATATATTTAGGTCAGTATGCCAATCTAGGAAAATAAAGCTTCTCATACTATTTCAGGTTCAGAACATAATGGAAGAAACCCGCTTTCTGATGGGTGTATTGAAATTTTAATTTAGTTTGGTGAAAGATATTAAGCTGTTTACTTGAACATTTTGGCAATCCTCTTTTCCCAGATTTTTCTTTTTCTCCAGATAATTATATTCTACAGCAGCATTGACTGTTTATAATTCACCAGTGGAGTTACTAATTTGGAAAGGTGACTTTAGTAATGAAAATTAGTCTAAAAATATTGAAATTATCATGTTTAAGGATTTTTTTTCCTGGCTTTCATTTGTGGCTAGTAAAGACTTACTAAGTAATAAAACAGTGAAACAGAGTAATTGTGTTCTACTGAAGCCTTTGCATTTTATTCCACCAGTACAGACTCTTGACTTCTTTCAAGTTCAAGAATGTTTTTACAACAGAGAAATTCTGAAAATAACAGTTCTGAAGTCCATCTTCCCAAAGGACCTGCAATTTAATTGAAACCTCATTTAAAATATCAAATTACATGAACAGCCATATACTGGAATTAATTATACTCAAATTACCTGATTTAAACCCCCAAAAATATTCAGTGCATGATTTTTATGACAGAAAATGCAGAACTTAGGTCAAATGCATAAAATTCTAAAGCATTAACTGAAAGACCAGGATAAAAGCTAAGTAACAGTAGTTCAAAGACTGTTTCACTTGAAAAAGGATGCAGCATTGTGTGATGGAACTAATTAATAGCATCACAGTAATAAATTCCATATTTTTTGTATTTTTTTTCTGCTGAGTGGTTACTATGATAAGTTTCTGTAACAAAAGCATTTTCTGGGAGAAAAAAAAATAATAACACGTGTAATTGTAAAAATTTAAACTTCTTTTATTTCAGTTATTTTCCTAAAACAATAAGGTAATATTTTGTTTGAGATTTAGAAACCCAATACATGATAAAGAAAAGTAGCATATTTTGATAATGAGGGGTGTGTTTTAAAAGGCAGTTTCGGAAACCTGCCTCAGACAAGCTCCGAAATACTCAGCTATCTCCTCAGCTTGTATATAAAACCTCACATACCTATGCAGTGGTACTTTACTGCATTACTAAAGGATGTAGTCATTTGTACTTTGTTTAAGGTAATTAGGTTTCCATAACACTGAGCTTTTTCTAATAAAATTTCAGACTGTGGTATTTCAATAAATGTCTAATAGTTAATTTGAGTAGAGAATCTTACTGCTTTGGAAGCTTCAGTGTTGACACTGTTGCTGCCCAAATCCTTCAAGAGAGAAATAATTAATTATTCACTGGTCTGGACAAAACACTCCATTCATATAAATCAGTCAGTGTCTTAACTGTAGTTGAGATGCCAAGCATCTTCCCTAAAGCCTGTGGCACAGAGAAGTAAGGGATAACATCTTATTACTGAAAAAGCTCCAAATACGAATATATTGTCTGAATACACTGCACTGTGTATTAACCTTGTGTGTTATGCAGAGTAACTTTCATAATCCCTTTCTCTGCTCACTGGTAACCTAGAAGACATTAACTTGTAACCCTGTTAAGATAAGAAGAAAACTGAAGCTGAAAACTGAAAATTCTAGCTATTTCTTAGCTAGAATTACTACCAAGGGGACCATGCTGAGTTATTTACTCAGCAGGTTATTACAGCAGGTTCTTAACTGCACAACTTTAAAGATGGATTTTCCATTATGATGTTTTATGTTTGTTTCTATCTTATTTTCAATGTGTTAATTTTTACTGGTTCTTTGACAGAGGACCATAACCATTTGTCATTCAGAGAAATACCTTGGCAGAATTTCCTACTCTTTTATTTTCATGACTTGGATATTCCACCAAGGGTCAGCAGGACCTGATGACAGTGGTGCTTTTATAAAAGCTGCACAAATGGTCTGGAAAAGTAAGGCAGCCATGTCATGAAATCAAGGAAAGCCGAGAAATCTGGGATCTGTGCTGTGTATTCTTCCAGTGTATCTGTAACCAACATGCACACTATGGTGCAACACTTGCTCTTTCTTAAAAGAAAGTCTGTGTGTCTGCTTGGAAACACATTCACAGTGTTACACGCCTGGATGAAATGGAGGGCAAATCTTTTGATGTAGTAGTAGTGAAGGCAACTTAAAATTCCTATATATAGGGCTTTTTAGAATACTTCATCGTTTTAACATAAGTCATAAACATATTACTCTCCATGGATCTTTTTCAATTGACTCTCTAAAGACTCTTTGGCTCTCAAGGCTTCGCTTAGTCAAATTTTTAGAAGGCTCTCATCAAAGGGTAACTTAATTTCTCCAAAAGCTGGCACTTATTGCCATTTCACACACCTTTGAGTGTCTGAGGCAGCCATATGGGGCTGGTAGATGTACAGAGATTACAAGTGAGAGACTTTTTCAAGCAGCAGCTGGAGGCTAGCTGGGATTCCTTGGAGACAGTGTCTGAAAACTGGAACTGTGTATCTGGGTTCAGGCACATGATTCTCATGCTTTGTGACTGAAATTAAAAGAAGGGGAAAAAGCTGCTCACCAAAAAAACCCAACAACAACAACAGCAATGACAACAAACAAACCTGAACAATTTATATTGCTGGTCCAAAAAGTTAGACTACTGCAAATTAGAGCATATATTTAAACTCGCTTTAAGTTCTTTGAGTAATGCAGAGAGGCCCGCTTTTCATGTTTAAGGATTGAAAAATGAAGAATTAGACAAACGTTAAATGTCTATGTAGTATTTAGCAAAAAAAATTGCTTGGACAGCCTGGGAAAACATGGGTACAGCACATATTTAAAATGTGTATTGTGAGATACTTCATATACATTTTACACTTTTATACTGCAGGTTTTTCTAGTTGCTGAAAACGTCAAACTGATTTGAGTGATGTGTAGAGAAGGGGAAACAAATGGACCTGAAGAACTGCAGGTTTGGGAAAAGAAGTTAGAGAGTAACAGATAAGGTTTCAGCCAGCAGTAAGAGACATAAATGACCTCTAAAGTAGTCTCTGTTACTCGAGGCTAGAGAACGTTCTTGGGCCACCAGTACTCAGCTACCGAAGCCATGGATATGCCACAGAAAGATTGTATCTTCTTCAGGCCTGTGATGATTCTCATTTGACTCCAGAAGCCAGTGTTGCAGGCATTGTGCAAATTTATTGCCAGACTAAAGTGCTAAAACACTTCTATCAAAAGAATATCATCAGCAAAGTGTCCAGTTAACATGCCCTGACTAGGTGGGTAATGCAAGTTTCATTACAGAACTGTATATTTGCATGCCTGCAGCATGCATATGATGTGTTGTGAAATGTACTGGAGGTTGTAAATATTGTGTGCTGAGTAATAGTAAGAGATTCCACTAGAAAAAATCGTAGGTTACTTCAAAGATCACAGGAAGACTCATTCCTAACACAGTGTATGAGGTATTTTCCATTTGGGAAAATGGGGAGATTTTATGCAATCATTTCTTTAACTGCAGGTAGAATCCACAATCTGCAAAATGTTACCCAAGTGTTCAGGAACCACAAAATGCTTCCTGCCTGCTGGCAGTCTAGGGGAAGTGTCAAACACAAATACTGTTTTAAGAAAATACGGGCAGGGAAGGCTTTTGGAAGCCTTTAAATGATAACAGAAAGGGACCTTTGTGGGTGAATTTGTGAATCATAGAATCAATTGGGTTGGAAGAGACCTTTACAAACATCGAGTAAACTGTTAACCCACCACTGCCAAGTCCCCCACTCAGCCATGTCCCTAAGGGCCACATCTGTGTGTCTTTTAATAGCTCCAGGGATGGTGACTCAATCCCTGGACAGCCTGTTCCAGAGCTTGACAACCTCCCTGGTGAAGAATTTTTTCCTAATACCGAGTCTGAAACTCCCCTGGCACAACTTGAGGCAATTTCTCCTGTCCTGTCACTTGTTACTTGAGAGAAGACACCAACTCCCATGTTGCTACAACCTCCCTTCGAGTAGTTATAGAGAGCAAAACAAGTGAAACTAGTATGAGGCAGAAGAGTTTTTTCAAAGAAAACTTTTCAAGAAGCAGCCAATATCCAACCAGATACAGAAATATTGACAGAGGGTATATAGAAAAAGATTTAACAATGTAGTTAAGTGATGATGCATAGAGATTTTCTCAAACTTTGGGTGTGATAGCGACAGCCTGAGCTTGATGGTTTGTAGGCTGCTGATAAAAATGACAGTGGGGGCTGCCATACTGTGAGGTGTAGCCTTATCTACTGGAGAGCAAAAGAAATGAATGGGGGAGGAGAAGACAAACATCTATTCATTTTAGATAATAGCACAATGTAAAGTATTCACAGCATCCAAATAGAAAACATCTGCAAGTGTTTACAAAGGGCAAATAAAAACTAGAAAGAAAAAACACTGTGTTTGTACTACTAATACTAAAGGTGAGATTTTGTTGCAACATAGGATGCAGCCAAAAGGAACAGTCCTTGTCTGCCATCCTCCTCTCCAGCAGCATGTTCCCAAGTGCTTCTTCCCATCTCTTCTGGTTCTTGTACTTGCCTGTTTTAAGTAATTATAATATTTTTTTTTTTGCCTGTGTAGTTTCAGCTGGTTGAATGAGCAAGTGCAGCATTGCTGGATTCAAGTTGAGACAGAGGGACAATAATGCCAGGATGGCAGGAAAGAGTAGGACCATTATTATTATTGTAAACCTGCAGCATGGTTTACTGAATGTTCTTCTCAATGACACACCCAAGTAATCAAAAAGCTTTCTCCTCTTCTCTCTAATGTATTTGCTTTCTAAACAAGGATCATATGTTTCTGCATACCTTATACTTCAGGTTGTATCTGTTGCTGGGATTCTAGGTTCTCCAGCATTCTAAATGATTTTATAGCCAGCTATTTGGATTTTATTTTTAGGTCCTCTGCATTTAAGTCCCTCTTCAGCCATGTTAAACATTTCTTCCAAACCTTTCTAGTGCGGCAGGAGCTGCAAGACATAAAAACCTACACCTATAAACAGCAAAATTCGCATCCATTCATGACTCTTGATTGAGACCATGTGTAACAGTAATCAAAGACTTTGGGCTGGTAATGGACTGGGGACAGTTGATTCTAAAATGTATTTGTTCTAGGTATAGCATATCATGTCAAAATCATCTCAATTTTTTAAAAATGCAAATTCATCTTATCCTGAAGTACCCTCTGCTGGGGATAGATGTGATGATTGCAAGCATTCTGATTGTAGAACAAACATTTCATTTGGAAGTACTGCTGACTGCATAATAGGATTAGTTCTGTGGAGGAGAATTAAAACAATGGTGCAAACAATGTTTATTAATTAAAACATAAATATATTAAAGGTTTCTTAATTCTCATAGTTTTTTATATTCAAATGGCCAGCCTCACCTCCTGAAGCTTCTTAAGTACAGATTGATCTCATTGGAATATCTACATGCTCCATATCCATGAATTTAATGTAACAGCACTGCATAAATTGCTACAGAGAGATCACTGCAGTGATTATTTAAATTAGTGAACTCCAAATCTAATTACTGAGTAAAATGGCTGAATAATATCCATTAACTCTTATCATCAAAAAGGACCAAAGTTAGAATGCTTCTACACTAGGTAATTTAACATTAATATGTGTGAAGTGAAAAAAAAAAACAACAACCCAAAACAATCAACAAACCTCCAAAATCCTAAGAAATAAAGTTTTCTACTTCCAAAGAGAGGAAAACATTCTGTCTCTCCATTTCAGCTAGACTTCAATTTACAAGGCTGTTATCTACAGGGAATTTGATATATAAGGAAGCTGAAAAACCACCACTACAAGAAAAAAAACAAAAAAAACGACTTTTATTCTCTCAAAGAATGTTGGGAAAAAACAATTTTTATGTGACTTTAAAAAAAATATAGTGACAATGGAATTATTTGCACTCTGCTCTTTTCACTACTTGCAGGATCAGACGGAAATGCTTTCAGTAAAACCATTGAAGGTACATGAGATATGCCCATAAAAAGTGGTGAAAGAGGAAAAATATCAGGGCAAATAACTTAATGTCCATGCTTTTATATCTCTTCCTTTCCCTCAAGTAAGTGAAAAAAGGTGGCAATATGAAAAGAAATTATTGTAAAAGAGTAAATCAACATCACATGCATAATCAAACAGAGTAATGTCTTCTTATGCAATTAAAAATTAGATTAATAGGCCAATTTTATTTTAGACAAAACTCAAATCGACTTCATTTTTCATTAGAGAAAATTATAACTTCCCAATAATGAAGGTATACATCAATAAATATCATAAACAAACAGACATTCTCATATTAAAAAAAGATGTATTTAAAAAGATAAACATCTGAGGAGCTTAATTTGGAGTGGCTTCCAGGCTTCCTAGAATTTAGTTTGTATGTACTTCTATGGTATGTTTTGTTTTAGTTCAGAGCTAAATGTTCAGGTTGGACAGGCTCAGGTCTGGGTTTAAAACACAGGTTCATAACTCCTGTGGAATTATTGCACCTTTTCAAAGTTCTATCACCCTTCTTCCCCTGCCTTGGATCTTGTCTGACATTTACAAACAGAAGGTTAAGTTTGTTACCTTAATGCTTGATCACTGTTTTCCCCATTTCTTTGTCTTTCTTCCTTCACTGGTTGTATTGTATTGCCACTTGCCCATGACCAGCATTCCACCCACATTTCTTCTGCTTCCTCCTCCTCCTTCCTGTATCTCACATAAATATTTTCCTTTTAGTTTCCAGTGGAAACTAATGCTTTATAAAGTGATGTACCCTATAAAGTTCAACTGTATGAGCTTGAAGGAAACCAAGCAGGCTTTCATCAGAAATATTTGCAGTTGTCAAGGCTATGTCAAAACCAAGCAGCCTCTCTGAAACATTCCTATTATCAAGCATTACAAATTCCAGTGAAAAAAATACTTCATTGCATTTTGCCTGCAGATGTCTATATAGAGATAGACATGTTGGATCTATGATGACATTTTGCAATAGAAGATAAAATAGAAGATGATAGAAAATGTATTTGGTAAGAGGGACGAAGAAAATGAAAAGAGAAAATAATTTCACATAGATATATGAATTCTGCTAAGTGGGGATAGAAAAGTACAGTAGTGCTTCCATCACTGAAGTAGTCTGAAACAGATAAAAATGAAGTTGTATTCCTTTGTAGTAAATAGAAAAGAATCTACAGAGAATGTTCTAAAAACCAGTTTGTTTGTTTGTTAAAATTTCTGCTATGTGTAGATCTAAGCACATAATTTATCTGGCACTTTTAACAATTGAAAAAAAAAAACAAAACTGTTTTGTTGAATGGAATATTAAAGTTAGCTTCTGAATTAGCCTGTGATAAAGTATGACTATTTGTAATTAAGACTTAAATGTATTATCTTGACAATCACTGGGCTTGTACATTATTTTCATGTACATGCCAGTGGAGGGCTCTATTATGAAAAGGCCAGGAAGAAGATGGAATTAGTAATTTCTCTTTGTCAGGCACTGATTTATAGATCCCTGTCTCTCTTTCTAATGTAGTAAGGATATCAAATATTAATAAACTGTGCTTCAAAACTATATGCACAAATAAGTGAAATGCTTTAAAAATTCAGTTATAAATAATTTTAGGGATTTAGAATTTATGTTCTTTTTTCCTGTTTTATTTTCCTCATATGTATAAATTGGTCCTCAGAATATGGCTGTGTTCAATAGAGCAAATAGCATCAATCTTGAGCCACTGGTACTTAAACAATATCACCACTATTATTTCTTAGTGTAGGAATTTGTTTTCACACTTTACTCTTTCTCATTTACATAATTAGTGTTTACATTTCCAAAGCTATATCTTTTGTTCTTGTCACCTCAAATCCTTATAACCTTTCAATTTCAATAATAATAATAATAATAATAATAATAATAATAATGTTTCAGTGGAAAATTTCCATAACTTTCCTGTACTTACAAGTTACTTTTCACATCAGCCAGCTTCTTCAGAACATAGTCTTACTCATATCTTCTCACTGTATGTGACTATGCAAGATATTATGCAGAAAAATTAGTAAAATTGAAAAAGTAAAGAAGTATGTTCTACTGTCTGAGAACACCTGCACCAGCTGCTTGTATTTATCATTATATAAATTGTGCCGAAGTCACCAAATTCGTTTGTTAGGACAGCAGTAGTTATTCTCACTCACGTAATGTAATTCATCTGCAGTCATGAGACATTGCTTTCATTAGTGCATTTACTTTACAAAGCACAGCAGCTTCGGAAAATGAGAACTCTCAATTCATAGCATGGTATAAAGCATCCTCAGTGGACAACAAACTGATATTTCCCTGTTCTCATTGAATAACTTGTCTATCAGTGTGTGAAAATGTAGAGTACCTTTAGCAAAATTCATTGTACGTTGCCTTTATTGGGTTCTTTTTGTTTAAGAGTGATGGAGGAAAATGCATGGGGATAATTGTCAAAAACTGAATGGTTTGGGTTTGCTGGATTTTTAGTACTCACACCCATTAATGAAATAAAAGTGAACACTTTAAAATATGCAAAGCTTAACCTAAATATAGGATGCTGAAAGGGTTGGCCTGATTTTTTATAGTGCTGAATGCAGACTTCCTGCTAAAATTGTGCATTTCAGACTGTTTATTTAAATATAAGACAGTATTTTTAGAAGGGGAAAATATAGTACATTTATTAATTTTCTTTTCTATATATATATTATGAGTAAAATGTCTAGCACAGAAGGAAAAAGTTAATCATACCAGTAAATTAGATGTCTGCTCATATGATGCAGATGTGAGAAGAATGGGAAAGAAAAGCTTTTTAGCAGCTCTGTTT
This sequence comes from Aleadryas rufinucha, assembly GCA_013397815.1. Lineage (NCBI taxonomy): Eukaryota > Metazoa > Chordata > Aves > Passeriformes > Aleadryas > Aleadryas rufinucha. Next base: position 108,561 of record VZTH01014292.1, on the reverse strand, counting down.
AAACAATCCTTAACAATTCAGACTCATGTCACCTATATTCTGACAATCAATATTGTAAAATAACTATTCTGATCTTAATTAATGCACAAAATATTATTCCAAAAGTGTGTATCACTTTTAAAATCACAAATTGGGGAATATGAACAAAGACTGGGTGAAGCAGGGGAATTTTGTTAAAAGTATAGGTCACCTTCCATCAGTTCAGAGGAGTATTTACTTTTGCAGTCAACAAAGTAACATTTCTACCTCTGTTTTGCTTTTACTGAGTCTAGTAGACATTTACAATGTTGTAAATAGGACCAAAATTTGACCCTGAGTTTTTATTTTTGTCCAACATTATTGTATGCTAATGAATAATCTCATCTCTGGGGCAACACATGCCAGACCATTGTGACAGAATTGCTGCAGCACCAGGTGTTTCTGCTTCTGGGTCTTTATTGTTGGGGTTTGGATTGGTTTTTTTGGGGGTCATCTGCAGTAATAATGTACAGGCAGGTTGAGTGTTTAATCAACTACCTAATCCCAAAATCTTGTGTTGTGAGTTTGTCACTTGGTATAGGAATATGACGGGAAATGTAAGAACAGGATTTTCTGGTTTAGACTGATTTAGGACTACTTTTCCTAGATGTGAGGGCTGATAAGTCATTGTCAAACCTTCGAAAACGGTTTTGAGCTATTCCCTAGGGTCAGGTAAAGTTTGTGTTACTTTACACTTCCTAGTGGTAAAAGGCAGCTTGGTTTATATCTGCTTTTGGTTTTTCTAATAATAAGGGTTGTATTATTGTTATAGCTAGAGAATGCAGAATAATGCTATGACATGAAGGAATAGACTATAAAAGGTAGATTTAACATAAATTAGTAGTTTGTCCTCATAAAGAAAAAGAAGCATTGCATAGCTGTCTGTAGGAGCTTTGGGCTTATACCTAACATTACTGCAGTAATGCCAGCATGGAGTATAAAATGTCAAACTTTGTCACCCTTCGTGGTTTGGATCCTATAGTCTAAACTACAGGGTATGGTTTTCAAAGATGGTTGAGTCCTTAGAATAGACCATTAGAAGGAGTAAACACTTCTAGCAATGTTCAGTGCTGTGCTGCTCTTGAAATACTGGAAAAGTGGACTTGGTGTGGGGAATACTTTGGATTATTTTGTCATTACTACTGTAAAAATCTCTAAACTACTGACTGGAATTAGAACAGGCTGATGAACTTAAGCTTCATGGTTTGGAGTGTTTCCCTCTGGGATTGTTTGTCATGGTCTTGGCTTTTACTGTGATGGTGGTAATCAAACTGGGGTTTATTCAAGGCTCTTTGCCTTCGTTTTCTATTAGGGTTGTGGTGTAGAGTTGTCTGAGATATGTCATAGACTAATAGCAGCTTTTACTTTAGTATACTTGTAAAAAAATTCTGCTTTGCCGGCTTCTCATTTGATGTAAGACTTTCTCTAATAGTTGATTATGCTGTTGTAACTCACAGTTTGTACTTAGCTGTGGGAATATTTGCTTTGAAAGTATGCATATCTTTGTTTTATTACTTCTTTGCTGGCCAGCAAAGAATGCATAACTCCTGATTGCCTCAATATGCTTACAAATGAGATTATTTGCGCATCTAGATAGCCTTCCCATAAAACTTGTAAAGGCTTTTACAAATATTGATGATGCTTTTATAGGTAGGCTTTCTCTTGATGCTTTGAGAAATATAAGTATATTAAACAAGCCACTATTTTTCCTAATGAAGACATTAGTCCTCTAAGTTTGCAGATATCTCTGTGATCTCTTTAGCACGATACCCCGTGTGACAGTCACTTGGCTTCCTTGTGCTCAAATTTAGTGAAGATAGCAATTGTCAATTCCTGCCTGTTGTGTTTAATGTATTTCATAATAACATCTATACCTGTGAAAACTTTGATTAATGCGCAGATTTACGGAGAGACTGGGGCAAAGGATAAAAGACTAGGATCAGTCCTTCAGGGAGAAAGAAGATGAGTCTCATAATGGACTGGAAATGCAGGAAAAACAATGAAGGTTGTTTTGATGAAAGAAAGGTAGGACAAAGGAAAGAGAATCACATTAGGCAATGACAAGACACGAATTCAGGAGTCTGTTAGTGACAAGGTGGGAATGAACAGGCTGGAGAAGGGACATAAGAAACTTAGAGCAGCTCACAAGGGAAAACAGTGGTAGCTGAGCAGAGAACTCTTGGCAATTTTGACTAATGAGAACAGGATGAGGTAAGAGGAAGAGCTACTCCTCATGGCTTTTAGCTCAGTCCTTGAGCCCTTTAACTAAATTTATTAATGAGTACTCTGATTTGCGAATGTGAAGTGGTATACAATAGCAAATAACCACATCCTATCCATCTCAAATAGGTATCCAAGCAAATACTTTGACCTTATACACTGTTTGTCTTAACTCTCTTTCTGTGTAATGAGGATAATAATAGATCCTTGTCTTAATGCAGGCCTGTCCAAAATAATTAGAATTGGTAAGCACACTGACACTACTGTGATGCATGCTCCAAACAGCTCAGGGTGGGACCTAATTCTTTCCCAATTCACAGTCCAGTAGTGCACAGCAAATAAGGCATGAGGTCACCCATTAAATGATTTGAGTAAAAATTAAATACTGAGTAGTTTCATTTTAAATGATGTGATTATGTATTTAAAATTTGTATCAAAACTGTATCTGCTCAAGAGGTATTACTACATTTGCAGAAGCAACGTAAATTCTTTTAATTATTGTCTTTTGGGTGTGTTAGTCAACAACGGTAAGACTGTTTTCACCTACATCTGGGGGAGATGGGGAGTGCGTATCAGAGAACGTGGCTTGTGGCAGGTAATTTGAAAGGTGACTGCAAATCTCACAGGTGTCTTTCCCATATTTGGTATAATTTTGGCATTATGTAACCTCTTACATAAAACATGCCTTTCTCCATGTGCAGTGTACATGCCATTTTACAGGTTTTTCTATGTACCCACAATACCTTCTGAATTCTTCAGTATATACATATAAACATACAGCTAGATTTAAAAAGTAAAGCAAGTTATCTCATGTTTAGTGTCTCATCTTCTCTTTTAAGTCCAGGTAGTGCCAATTGTAGTGCCACAGTGGAGTGTTTCTGGGAGACAAAAGGATAGAAGGCTACATAAACTCTGGTTGCAAGTATGAAACTTCTGACTCTGCTGCAAACAAAATAGAGTATCTGGTACAAGAGATGTAGCAAGGAAAAGAGACTTCTGCAAGGTTATTTTAATTGTCTGTATTACTTCAACAGCCAGTAGGGCATTCAAAACATGTATGCCTTGAAAAAAAATTATACATTCTTTGGTTGTGTGTATTTGTGCAGTTTTTTTCTCTGCTTTTGGGAAATGTGAGATTTCTGAGTTGGAGGATCATGTATACTCTGAATAGTCTCAAAACAGAAGGAAGGCAAATGAGTAGCTTGAGCTGCAAAAGGGAATAATATGCACATTATCTGTGTGTCTGTACTGAAACAATTAAGATTACAAGTCTCTTGAGAATTACACTCCTGAGGGTGGATTTTTAGTGACAGACTTATCAAATCTGTTGCGTTATGTTGAGACTTTTTCCTCTGAAACAATTTCAGGGATGGGGCATTCACAGCTTGTCTGGGCAACCTGTGTCAGTGTCTCACCAATCTCACAGTAAAGAATTTATTCCAAATCTAACCATAAAAGCCATACCCCTTGTCCAATCACTACATGGCCTTATAAAAAGTTCCTCTCCATCTCTCTTGTAGGTCCCTTTGTGTATTGGAAGACTGCTATAAGGTCTCCCCAGAGCATTGTCTTCTCCAGGTGTTTCCCTTAATTTCATTTATTAAGTGAACAAAATCAGAAAACACTCCCCCCAACAATTATTAATGTGAATCTTTGTTCTACTTCTTCCTGTCATGTTCCTTTCAGGATCTTGCTACCCTCAGAATGCAGGACTTTGATGGTGTGGGCTCTGAGGTTGGCTCTCTGCTTATCTGCTGGGACAGATATTGTTCTCTGTGGAGATGCAGCTTCTGGCTCATCCCAGGTAGTGGCTCAGTGAAGATGAGGAGGTGGGAGGAGATCTTTTGCTGACAGCCTGAAGATCTGGTTCCCATGAGCCTGGACTTGTTGCTTAGGGGAGATCTGCTGGAAGGAATGATTATTAACAGATACAATCTTGCTTGCATCTGTGAAAAACAGTAGCCAGTATTAATTTCATCTGAGCTCTAATTGTTATGACTGTATAATCCCTGTAATAGGCCTCAGGACCCATTTGATACTTTCTGCCGACTGCTCTGTTTACTATTCACGTAGCATGCAAGTACATTGACTGGCTGTATTCAGAAAGTTTCCGTACTAATACTGACTTTTTTTTTAGTAAAATTTTGTAGTTACAGACTTGCTTTACTTTCTTTACACTATTTATTTCATTGATCAAAGAATGATCAATGAAAGAAGGAAAACGTCTGTGTACATTAAGGATGTACAACAGTGATACTCTAAATTTCCTTTAAGGCATAATGTAACGAGAGGTATGTATAGATTGTGCTGAGAAAGGTTAAGGTTATTTGTAGTATATTTGGCTCAGAGGAATCAGTGCAAACAAAACACTGAGTAAACAGTGCAATGTGGAGGGGGAATAGAAGAGGACTGCACACAATGGAGAGCTTAGGGTTAATTTATATTCCAGCTGGGTGTTCAATGCTTATCTGTTTCATAACCTTTTATTTCGCTTGTATTCTCAGTAACAGGCTTACAAATAGTTTCTTTCTTTGCTTTTAATCTGTTTGTTCTTCCTTTCACAATCTACCTGGTTAATTTTAAAAGGATTTCTTGGTCAAGCCTATACTTTCAAAAATTTTTCAAAATAATACTGAATACTTTTGAAAACTTAAAAGGTATGCTACAATTATTCAAGTAACTAGACATGTCTCTGCTACTACTGATGCCTTAAAGCATATTTTCATCTATAGGATTTTGCAATTATGATATATCTCTGTACAGCATTAATGCAAGAAACTTGTGAGCCAGGTCACTACTCATCTGAGTGCTGACCAATATTAAAATACACAAAATGAAGTTTTCAGTCTAAATATAGTACAAGAAGCAACAGGTCTATATCACAAAAATGATCCCAAAAAGCACCATGGCAAAGTAAATGATACTTTGAGATTTTACTGAGCTACACTGTAAACCTTGGTCACATCCTGTTTTGCACAGACTGTTCCTAATACCAAGCAAAAGCATGACTTTTACAGCTGGATCACTTCTTTTAAGTAGTGAGAGACTACTTTTTGAGACTCCCAGCAGTATGCCATTGAGTTACAAAGTCAGCCTGCACCTTTGGTATAAAGTATGTTTTGTTTCTCGTATGAATTAAGCTCATTTAATAGATGAGTTGAAAGGACAGACATTAGATCTCAGGTGGAAGAGCCCTCATGTAAGATCAAAATATAAGAGAAAGGGGATTTAAATGCTAGTCTTCTCTCCTGTAATAATCATTAGAATAAATGATAGTCTCCCACAGGGATGTGAATGGGAGGATATATAATATGAATATTTTTATATTTATGATATATATTAAAATATGCACATGCATGTATGTCTGTCTTTACCCCCCACTGGATTAATTTGGTAGGATTTCTGTGCATATTTGCATATGTTATAAAGCTTATTTTTCTATTTATTTTAGCCATACACTAGTACCTCAAACTCAATTGCAAATATTATAAATATAATGGCTACCTCCCAGACAAACACCCCCTGCCCAGTTCTTCACATCACGTTTTATGGCATATCCCTGTGGTCAGCTGGGGTCAGCTGTCCCAGCTGTGTCCCCTCACACCTCCTTATGCAGCCCCAGCCTGCTCACTGATGAGAAGAGTGTTGATCCAGTCAGTGCTCAGCAGGAGCTGAAATACTGGTGTGTTATCAGTGATGCTTTAGTCACAAATCCAAAACACAGCACAGTATGAGCTGCTACCCATCCTAGGCAGAGCCACTGCACGGGTGCTCATGAGCAGTTTTCTTCTTGGTGCACAGCATAGGAAGGAGGTGTTGGCCTCAGACACACACACACACCTGTATAGATAAAACAAGGTCGTTCAAAAACATCTTTAGAATTAAGAGAGGCAATCTCTGTATGTTTCAATGTAGTTGAAGACTGGTGTAGCTTTTACCAGGCAGACATTCGATGTCAGGAAGTAGTCTTGCTTAAGAGATGCATAATTTTTTTTTCCTTTCACAGTAATTTTGTAACACACAATTTTATATCTTCTTTTTCTTGCTGTGTTTAAAAAGCCAGCTTCCTACTTTCAGAATCCTCAGTATGGTTATAGTCTTTTGCTGCACAGGGTATTTATAATTGGGTATTTAACCTATCAGTTCCATGAGATTATGATTTGTTAATCATCCTCTTACACTATAAGGTCAGGAAATTAAAAAGCAGTTTGCATTCTCGATGAATAAGAATTTCTTGAATTTAATGACTTGTGTTTTTGTTACTGCTATAATATCTGGTTTAATTAATGTATTGTTTCTTTACTGGTGGTGATTCCCCTTTTTAATCTTTAGAAAACTCTCAGTGTTCAGATGGATCTGAAAAGATGCCAACCATCTGTACTACAACTGTGGTCTGTTCTGAGCTCATGTGAAAATCAGGTTACTCTTAATCTATACTTTATACCTTCACACGTTAAATGTGGTAACAACATCTCTAAAGAGATGACAAGACTATATTTGTAGAATTTGTTGCATTTATTATGCAAGCCTGAGCTTTAGAAACATTCAATTATATTGCAATTATAAATAGTAATTTTAATTCTCATGTAAATACTGATGGGGATAATTGATAGCACATGGGCAAAAGTAATAAAATCTGGTTGTAAATTAGTTAAGTAGATTTTTACTGTGGACTTGTTGTTCTGTTGTCTGGCTGGTTATATTTCTTGCTTGAATGGCTGGATAGGATGGACAAGGTATTTGCTTTCTGATTGCCTTTTAAAAACTAAATTATGTGCTCTCCAAACTGAAGCTGCTGTTTTTTAAAGACCAGGTTTGCATCAGAAGCACCAAAATCCTAGGATTCCTTCAGGTGTGAGAAATGAAAAATTCTGTGAAGTGACAAGAATGGATTTAAAAATAGATAATAATTCAAGTGACACATACTACAGAAGGAAGATGAAATAATTCTGACAACTTTTATATTGTATTTCAATACATCTCCAATATGATTTTCAGGAAGTAATTAATTTTTCTGATAATTGGCTGGGTGATGAACTGCCAAACAGAGCAATTTTAATCAAAGCTAATAGCTAGATTCTAAGTTATTGTTTGCTTGCCTGTTTGCATTTACATTCATTCCCATGAAATTTTGCTAATTTGCACCAGATGAGAGACAGATTTTTTAACTTATTTGATTTTAGTTCTACCAAGAATAGATCAAAACCCAATCATAAAAACTGCTTTTAAATCTACAGATACAAAATTATTGTTTTGGAGGTGTCATTTAGTGTCAGAATTTACCTGATGAACATCTCAATTTTGTTTTGAGAAATGTAGAAGGATGTGAGAGTTTTGTTTCAATTTTTTTACCGAAGAAATATATTTATTTATTTAGGAGCATCTCTTAATTTTTGCTTGGTGTTATCCACGTGCATAAGCACCTGGTGGGGGAGGAAATTTAAACAACAGAGCCAGACACTGAGGCCCAGTGAGAGAATGATGGTCACAGTTCTACATAAAAGTACAAGGTGACTTTTTTAGTGGGAAAGTAGTCAAAGTCTGGCACAGGTTGCCCCGAGGCTTTGTCAGGTCTCCATCCTTTGAGATATTCAACACCCATGGCCCTGAGCATTCTGCTTGGAGTAGGAGACGGGACAATCTCTAGAGGTTCCTTCCAGGCTCAGACATCCTCTGGTCCTGTGTCACGGGAGTGCTGTGCAGAGATGTAAGTGTACACACTTCTCTCTGCTCCCAACACACTTACTCACTTTGTAATGATTGCGCAAAAACTGGGAGAAGGAATAACTCCAGTACAAAACTGGTAGGAATGAACATATCTGCATTTCACAATTATTTACACCTATAAACCACAGGACTGGCACTAATAAGAAGCTCAGTGACCCTGCCTAGTGATGTAGCAAAAAAAAGCCACTCCAGAACACATAACTAAGGAAAAACTCAACTTTCAGAACTATTATAGGCATCATAATGGTTTGAGAATGCAGAGAGCAGGAATAGAAAACGGAAGCTGGCTTCACAAGCAAGGAAGTATAGGATTAGGAAAATGATTCTGATGAAAATAAGAACATGAAACTAAAGCAGAAAATAAATATTGAACAATGAAGCTGAGTGGAGCTTGGAAATCTTGGCACTGGAATGTTAAAGTACAATATCAAGAGGTGAAAGTCAGACAATCTATAGGCAGCCAGCTAAAATACTGTACATCTCTGTGCTGTAACAAAACCTAACACAAAATCTGTACTTCAGGCAACGTTGTATGATTAAAGAAATGTTCTTGTAATGCTATCTGAAGCAGTATGCCTGAATATAGCAAATGATACCTTAAGAAAATTGACATTTATAGCTGAAGTCTTTATAAGAGTAGAGCAGCAAACAAGCAAGCAGATAACCCATCAAAACCTATTATTGTAAATTAGTTGTAGTCATACAGCATCTTTTTGGAAAGAAAAGGCTGCTTTCCTACCTAATAAAAATTGAAAGCGCATCTATAAAATCATCAAAGGTATTTCTTTAGAAATTACTCCCCCAGTTAAGGTACTGTGCCTTAAAATATGGTTGAAGACAAAATTAATTAAACACCATATTAAGATATGTACTTCAAGCACTCATAGTTACTGAGATGTAAACCATACAGTAAGTGACACACATCATAGAGCAATGCTCATTCTCATCATGGAGATGCCCAATGCTTCAATTTGGTTTTGTCGCATTTTCACCTCTTTGTTTTACATTTCATTGGATTTTACAGAATCCTGGCCTCCATCAGTTGTTCACTAGATAATGATTTCATGCAAGAGTACAGGGGTTTTCCTAATGATTTTCACCTCTCAGACACACATTAGTTATCTGAATTAAAGGAGGATATAAGGTAGCTGATATCTCAGCACTCCCTTAGTTTTCTACTAGCAAGACAATCCTTAAAATAAAGCCTAGCCAGTTAACCCAAAGAAAAAGCTAAAGTTTTAGATTTGCTAGCTCTAGCTTGCAATATCAAGTAGTAAGTTTATATTTTGCTTTGTCCCCAGTGATGTGTTTAGAAGAAGATTGTGATATTTTGCATCAGCTGTAAAGGGTTTTGTTTATAAGTTTAATAAGAATACAGAACTAAGTCCAAAATATAATTTGAAGAAAAATAGCTAATTATGGAATTACTGAATGGTCAATAAAGTAGTTTGGCTTATAAAAATGTAAAGCTGAGTTGCTGTGAACACTGCTTTATGAATGTGACAAATTGTAACCATTTAATTTGCTTATTTTTTGTTTATTCTACATAGCTTAATTTTTCCTCATTAGAGCTCCTGTTTGTCTGCTCCTGTCTTCTATACTGTTGACCAAAGCTCAGTCTTTGAGAAAGAATGACACAGCTGGTAACTCAGCATGTTTAAGGGAGAGGAAACGTGTGAAGTTCAGACTGAGAAAGCAAAGGAGAACAAGAGCCTTTGCAAGGGAAGTCTTCGTTACTATTTAAGACTAAAGCATAAATATAAATCCATCCATATAGGTCTTTTTTTCTGAAAATGAAGTAGGTTCTCCCTTCCCTGACTTTTGCTAATAAATCATAAAGCTGCTTATTTTCTGATTCAAGAAGGAAAAATATACTGCACTTTATAAAGAAACTTGGAAGGCCTATAGACTGGCATTATTTATTACAATGTTCTAATCATCTTACAATTGGGCAGGTTTGCAATTGCCAAAAAATACTTTGAAGTAAAGGGAGAAGAAGAATAATAGAAATAACTTATAGTCAATACATTACCACAAAACAAAACCAATTTTTTGGTCTGGTATACAACTAGAAATGGTAAATGAGTAAATTTGCTGAAGTTTTAATTTGCTAGTGCAAGTAATAAAAGGTAATTATGGCTCTAAAACTCTCTGTGAAGATGCAGAATTTGGAAAAATGGAACATGGGAATCTTAAATACCAACTCACAAGATTCACGATTGTATAGGAACAGCATTCAGATGTGCCCCTAGCTTCTATCTTTTGAAAACGAATTGAAAGAATTTAAATTAGGTTAATATCTTATTGCACTCAATCTTATTACCATATAATCATAGCAAAAATATTTAATCAAAATTTTAGGTTTTCTATTCTACTTTGTGTTAAACCTTTAAGGGAAGATTAATGTCACTTAAGTTTAAGCAAAATATTATGATCACAGATACATATTTCAGAAAAATAATTAGTGCTTTTGCATAGCATTTAAAGTGACATTACTTGCTGGATACCAAATGTATGTTGATTACTAGACTTGAATAAATGTAGTTGACATGACTGACTTCTGTGCGGGGCATGGTTTTTCCATAACTCTTGTAATGGTTTTGTTGTGTTGTTATTCATAGAGAAATTAAAAAGTCCCTTGTAACCTGGTTTGGGGAACACAGCTATTCATTATGCTTGGACTGTACAAAGTGTTTACTTTGTGAAAGTTGGTGTGGGTTATGACTTTCTATGAAGGGAAGCAGACTGAACAGTTCAGAAAGGTCTGTTGGCCTTTTTCATGTGCAAGAGAGAAGTAAAAAGTGACATGAGCTGAGGCATTCAGTCATTCTTTACCACACTCCCATTTGAGACCTAAAGAGTGGGCAATATAAATATAGGTTAAGGAGCAGGTAAACTTATTTGTGGCCTATTTCTACAATTGTGTACTTTCTGCATGGCAAGTGCCAAGTCAGAATTGTGGCTTATAAAAAAAGAGTGGAAATCGTCTTTTCTAGGGCTACCTTTTCACAAAAATGTCCCCCTTCCCCTCCCAAAAACCTGTGGTCTTCATTGTTTTCCTAAGGACCTGTACCTTCCAAGGAAAAGTGTATGTCTGCCTTTCTCTGCATGTTTCAGAGGTTGCTTAGTGAATGTTGTATTACTGCTTGTCCAACAGTCTCCATAGATTTAAACTGCACACCACAATTATCATATAAATTGTGAGTGTTGAAGTCTAGGGGAGATCAGAAAAGTCCAGAAAGTGAAGTATCAAGGCAGGTCCTGGGCAAGAGTGGTTTGTCTGTGGAGTTGTGTGTCTTGGTGTTGTGTCAGTCTGGGAGTCCACATGGCTGGGGCATGATGGATAGGTCAGAGACTGTCTCATGCCTTTAGCAATGATGAAGATATTATCAAAGGTACCATGCAAGTGTGATTTGGGTTCTGTGTTTTTATCCACTCAGAAATGAAGTCAAATTGTGAAGACCGCTGAAACCAGTAAGAGCAGAGGAAACCAGGTCTGCAACACATTATCCATACCAAGTGCTTTCCACTGCTGGCAATTGACCCTTAACTTGCCCTTTATGAGTAGATTAATATCACAGTTTCAGCAGTAATTAGATGAATGGTCATGCTGCAGATTACAGTGCCACAAACTGTTAAGCAGTGGCCTGATGACCACAGTAGAAATAAATGCTCATATAAAAGGTCCATTTCCTTTGGAAGGGTGGTTTGGTAACGTGATCTTTCCTGAGTAGCTGGTGTCACCTGTAGTGCTATCGTTAGGAAAGGACTGTTAAAACAGATATTTAAGCATAAATTTTTCTCTGAATAAAGAACTCTGTATGTAGATACTGTTATAAAAATACATGTAATAATTTATGGTGATATTAACAATTTAATATTAATATATATTTAGGTAAAAATTGTAGTAATATTTGTATTTATGCATTTGAAATTTCAAGTGCTAGGATATAAATTGCTACATTTTTTTAATAAATAAACAAATGCCTTTTGGTTTATTTTAAGAACCAGTGAACTCTCACAAGATTAGTGCAGTTGCATTGAAAAGAAAGGTTCAAATACAACATATGGTATTCAAAGAGAAGGAGAAATGCTCCCACTTAATATTGCAAAGAGTTCCTACTAAGTTTTGGACTCTGTTTGCAGAACTAGAAGATATGGTATTGGATTTACAGCTTAGATTGCATCTCATATTATTATTGGAAAGTGATACTTGTTAGTGCATAACTTCTGACAGGATTTTTTGATACCATCCACTTGATAGGAAATAGATCAAGAAAATATTTCTCTTATTCCCTCCAAGAATGATCACAACAGTACTTCGTATGAACACAAGGACTGGGGATTGCTCTCGGGCTCTCCAGCTGCCTTTGCCTTCCTGACTTTTTCTCTTGCATATATGAGAAACCACCCTAGAAGAAAGCATATTTTGTGAAGGGTAGTTAGTACTAGGCTCCTGCAGCTTCTCCTCTCTTCCTGCACAGAAATGTGTATAGCAAGTAAAAAAAGAGCATCTTCATTAACTTTTAGAGCTTGGATTCTGTCCTGTTATCAGGCTTTGTGGCTCTGAGATCACATGCTCCCTGGAATGCTGTCATAGCAACTGAGGGTATTATCTACATTCTACTATTTCTCAAATTAGGTGAGTCAGACTATTGGTCCTTGTATCCTGCAGAAGCAGAAGAGAGTTACAGGTCATGTCACTATAACTGGATGACTGAAAATAAGTCTAATGATCACTGACATTCATACTCATCGGTTTGACAACTGGTGCAGATGCCAGCAGTGATATGTCTGGCTGTTGACAGGCTTAAGCAGCCCTCGGTCTTCTGAGCATATGGTTTCATACAACTGCACCACTGAGTCACACTAACAGTGTTCTCAGATAAAGCTGAGGGAGCAGTGATGGAAAAAGCAACAAAGACTTTCTTGTTTTCATAGCTATTTGAGGATTTTACACTAGATAATTGTCTATTACTCTGAATTCCTCAATTTTTATGAAAATAAATTCATGTGAAGATGGAGTCAAACAAGGAAATTTACAATTTAGTTCCTTCATATTTAACACCAAGACTGATGGAAGACTGTGATAAAATACATCAACACCATATGAGATTTCAGCTTGGGGTATGGTACACATCTTCCCTCTTACAGTTGTGTGATTTGTTTGGGTGTCTTCTCCCCCCACGCCCTCCCAGCATTGCTACAGAGATTAGCATGTCTTCTGCATCTGGTACATTGGTCAGGAAAATTAAAATACCCAAATGTTTTCTGTCCATTACATTTCTACTTCTTTACCAATTGCCTTTCTCATTCATCACAAGCACCAAGTCCTTTGTCAGCTTTCTCTGTTGGTGACTCTGCATATGTCACACCACTCTACTGTTTCATTTAATAACTTGGCGTCATTTATGTGATTAGTCCTGTTACTTGCTGTTATAACCTCAGAACATATTGTTGTATATCAGAGTAATAGAATCCAGAAGTCTGCTTACTTTCCCTCTCCTGTTCTAAGGTAATAGATTTGCACTTAAGCTACTATTGTAAAATTCACATAAAATTTAAACATAAGGTAGCTCTCCTAAGTGAGCAAGGGCTGGTTTCAATGAGGTGTAATGCAATTACTTTGTGACAGTTTTTTGTCCCAGTCATAGTAAAGTATTCTGGTAACAGTGGATCTTTAATTTTTGCTGCATTTTATCAAAAAGATCACCATGGCATATGACCTAGGATGTATATATCTCATTCAACTCCTTGTGTTTTCTGTCTTCAGTACATTTTTTTTTTTTACACTGATTTTTTTCAGGTTTTATATTGCTATGAATATTTAATGGATTTTCACTGGAATGTGAAATTCAAATCTAAAGCAAAAATAATTCTAATGTCTTCTGTGAATTGGGATAGAAAAGAATTCATCTGTTGTCCTTTTGTACATTTTCTTGTTTACCACTCATTGCCTTGTAGGTACTTAATTGAGGGTCCTCTGATTATCAGCATGGATTGATATCCCTGCACTCCAGGAACTCTGAACAGTGGGACAGATGCTTTAGGAGTCAGCATAGCATACTGGCGTGAATAATAAAAAACTCAACATATCTACAAGGAGGAAATGGAAAAAAATCACACAGACTTCCTTTTCTTGTTCTAAATGAAAAACTCGTGCAGGGGCACATAAAGTGTTTAAAATGCTGACGGACAGCAATAAATTTGTAAGCTTCTTCACTTTTATTTGGCTCATCAGGTGGTGGGTTGTATAAACTGTAACACTATCCAGAATAAAGGAGCTAAGGGTCCTTTAGAAATATTTGAATTCAGGGTACAGGTTATTATTCTTCCAAGACTTGCTTTTGCCATAAGGGATAGTTCCATTTATAACCCTGCCTGTGACACTGTTGTATATTCTGGTCAGGTGTGTGCAAGTGAAGAGTAGGAATGAGTAATACACTAAGAAAAAAAAGAGGGGCATTTTCTAAACAGATCATAAAAAACCCTCAAAATGTCAAGTCTCTGTAAATCAGAGTATGATAATGGACTAAATATTATGATGTGTAGCATGAGGCAGAGTTTAAAATTAGGTAAAGAAAGGGAGCTGAAGCAGAGTCACCGTTTTTTACACAAATAGAACTTAAACATAATCTTTATGCTAAAGTAACCCACACATTCAACTATAGAGTACTGCCAGTAGTAAGGTAAACTCATTTTTAGGTAGGTTTTCTCATAAATTTTGTTTATAATATTTTCTTTGCAAACCCGACTTTAGGTGTAGGATAACTTTTGGACTAACCTTTCTACTTTGAAGTTTTTACTGAGCCTGACTAATATTGATATTGTCAATTTATTTGCTTCCACATATTCTCAAGGTGAGATAAGATGTTTGTTTGTTTTCCAATGCGGAGAATGAAGAGAGGAAACAAAGTAATGAAACATTTTGAAATTTCTATCACCAGTATGGAGAGCACAAGACATGAGTCTGCTAAAAAGCATGATCTCTGTAGGTGTATTTTTGCAGGAGTTTATGAAACACCCCAGCTTGACCGAGCCATGAGCTTTTGAAAATCACATTTTACAAGCTTTTAGTAAAGGCTTAGTTGAATTTTGCATGTACATGCCCTGAAGTTTCAAACCAAATGAGCTTATTGCAGTTCAAGGCTGCACAGGATTTTCCTCAATAATTACACTTTGAGTTTGCTTCAGACTATGCAAGGTCCAGTTCTGTGCTTCTGCCATGTCTCATGTGCAGTATGGTGCATGTGAGCTGAAGATGGCAATACCAAACAAAGAAGCAGCCTCATTAGTTTTAGGGGGTGAAATGGACCTAATATGAGTGGAAAAATTGGACCTAATATGAGTGGAAAATTGTCTTAGAACTTGGTGGCAAGACACAGTGAAAGTCTGACCAGCAAAGGGATTAAATTTTAATGCTGGATTGTGCCTTTTAAAGTGATAGGCAGGGTGTTGGGATTGGAAATTAGGTGAGAATTGATGGTGGAAGTGGTCTCGGAGCTAGTTGGAAGTACTAGATCTGGTTGATGGTGAGACCTGAGAGAGTAGAAAGTTGAGACTGAGATTTGAAGGGACAGATCAGGTAGAAGAAGGAAACTAGGGCTTGCTTGAAAGAATAGGTAGAAAAGCCTGGCCTTGTTCAAGTCCTCAAGTCCCTGTCCTTCTGTCATCTGAATGAGAATGAAAAATTCCTTGACCTCACTGCTACTTTCCCATGAGAAGGTGTTGAACAATGTATGACTCGCTATACTACTGACAGAAACCCAGTGGGATTATCTGCCAGGCAAGTTGACAAGAACAATGCTTCCGCAATATCTGGGACGAAGCGCACTGAGGAGATGTTCTTCATGGAGAGATTAGTTATGAAGTTCACTGGTCATCCAGTACAGTGTTTGTTCTTGGTTGGACATAATGATCTTAAAGGTCTTTCTCAATATAAATGTTTTTGTGATTCTTTCCTGTCTGTCATAGTAATCACTGAAAATTTGTTTCCAGGAGACTTGCACAAAAATATGTTTAAATGGACAGAACTTTTCATGTTTAAATGAGGGACTTCTGAAGTGGAAAGGACAAGACAAAAATAATTGAATGCTGTTCTGAAGAAATATTTATTCCAATGAGATCATATGTGATACTCTGCAAATGTTGCCTCAGTGCCTGACTTGATTTCATCCGGATCTGACTGGCAGCAGTCCCAAACTCCACAGATGTACTTGCACACAGTGGATTTTGACCTTACCAGTTGATCTTTCATTACTGGATGCTCTGACAGGCATTTCAAACTGATGCAAGAAAGGAGAGATTCCTGACCTGAATTTCACTATCTCTCAGTTCTTTGTTTTGAATCAGTACATCACTGTCTCCTTTGTACATAAAGGGCAGCTTGGGATGTACGAGATTTGTAAGGAATGTGTTCCTGAAAAAGCCATCTTCTACTGCAAAGGTGAAATGAAATAATCCATAGGCTCTCCCAATAAGAACTTCCATCCTTTTTTAGCCATTGAAAAAAAGGTTTTAAGTCCCAAAACCCCATCCCTACATAAGGAAAAAGATTTTTGTTATAACACATATGCAGAAGATGACTGAAGTAAATCCTGCCAGAGTGTATTCCATCGCTTACCTAAATCAGCATACTCAGCTTTGCCATCTTAGCCACTTTTTTTCAACTTGTGTCTTCCTCTAATAATGCCAACTTAATTTGCAACCAGGTTAATCTTGTAATGAACTACTATAAATTTGTTAGCATGTTAATTCATATCATGTGAATGTGTGAAGTAGTACAGTGCCAAATCAGGTTTTTATTAGAGATGGTTTAATACTAGACTCTCTCAAGACTGTATATGGAGGACCAAATGTATTTTTCTTTTTTCACACAAATATTTTCCTTGTGATAAATTGTTATATTCTCTAACCCCGTGCTTGAAATACACACACAGATTTTTACTATGAATTTCACACATTCTTTAAAGATTCAGAATTCAGCAGAGTGCTTTTTAACTTTACTAGTTGTTTTCCTGTAGACCTTGATTATGTTTAAAAAAAATCATTAAAGTGGTTATATCTAAATCATATTAACTTTTGGACTCAATAATCTTAAGGGTCTTTTCAAACCTAAATATTTCTGTGGTTCTGTTCAGGATGAAGGAAAATAATTTTCCCTTTCCCAGGCAAAGAAAAATATCTCAGATAGGTCACTTTAGAAGTTTCTTAAACCACAGTCAAATGCTGTTTGTGAAAAGGAGTGATCAAAGTCATGCAACTAGCATAATTATTTAGTTATTTTGGCAGGGGGAAGGGCTTGGGGGAGATGGTGTAGAGAGGAGAGGCAATGTAGACAAAACCTAGTACTCCTGCCAGCTTTTGAGACCATGCTTACACCAAAACCTCTTAAAAATTGATTGAACATGATTAATACACTTCCTGCTTCATATTTACTCTGTAAGAGCTCTTAATCTTACCTGTCTCCTCTCAGAGAAGATGATTAGATAATCAACAGGATGCATGTGTGTTTCAGTTTTGGTTTGGGTTTTTTGCTTAAATGTGTTAGTGTGATATTTTCTACAATTATTTCACATCTATGTGTTTTAGTCTTAGAGATGAGATAGTACAGAGAACAGAGTCAGGAATGGTTTTAAGAATAGCATTTTTTTAATACCCAGTGGGTGAATAGATGTCAAAAGCATGGCATGTGTGACAGCTGGGGAAAAGAATGAGGTGATAAAAAGAAACTCTTCCAAGTTTAATTTAAGGGGAAAAAATGCCATCTTTCCTATTGACAAATTCTCACTCAGACTGTTAGAGGGTAGGGCAGCTCCTATACTTTCATGTGGCTGATAATACACAGCCTCAGTCCAGAGCATGCAGCATCCCTGATGTATTTATCTTACAAAGCACTTTCTTCCACTGCTCTTGGCTTTGATAGCTGTCTCTAGTGCAAGAACTTATCTATGTAGGCCCACATGGTACTACAGTATGTAGAGATAAACAGGTTAAGCCTATCAAACCTTCTCTGTATTTTGCATTAGGATAAAAGTCAAGTCATAGTCCCAGCTCCTTTCCTTATGGTCCCAGCTTCCTTGCCACAAGTGGTCTCAGGAACTGAATTCTATTCTTTCACTCTTTAAAACCTAATTTACTATGGTAAGACCTACCCATTCAAGAGTATTTCTTGGTATGTATTCTTGACTTTATGTATGTGCATGTGTCTATGACTCCAATACTTGTGTATGTATATCCACTTATAAATGTATGAGTTCAGTGTAGCTAGGAACTTTCTCTCAGATTAATGAAGTCTTTACATATGTAGATATTTGTATTAAAATGAAGTTACTGAATGATACCCTTAAAAAAATGTATGCAACAAACATATGTGTCTCCAATAAGCTTTCCATGTCACTGGTGAAAGTGAGAACAGAGGAGAAGGTAGGGCCAAAGAAGAACATTATTCCCTTATCTCTGTGATCAGTAGTGTTTTCTTGCAGTGTTCCTGTCCATAAGAATTGTGTGACAGTAAACGTCAAAAAAAACCAACAAGAAAATCCTCACAGAAAACCTAAACCCAAAACTTCAAGCATATTTAACTTCAGGACATAGGCAAGACAATGCAATTTGAAATTAAACATCAAGGCATTAGTCATTTGAGTTAGATGAGGTGACTGTACATAATGTAGGTAGACATCTAGTGATGATTTCTCAATTTAGTCCTCCAGCGTAACCTGAACAAAAATATTTGACTCCTGTTGGTAGTCAGTACTGTACATAAATTGGCACTGTGTTTGGTATGTTTTGAATGGATAAAGGAGTGTTGTTGAAATAGTCAGCTAAAGAAGACAGAAGACTTTTAATTTTACGTAAACTGAGAGGTTTAATTACTTTGTAAATTACTCCATTTCCAGAACTTGAGAGTGGGGGAGTGGTTTCTACAACAATTTCGTGCATTAATCTGAAACCTTGAAATGTGTGAGAGACTTGTTCTAATTCCTGTCCCAAGCAAGTCTCTGGTAACATTAACTCTTGCACATCCATTTGGATTGGCAGCAACTTGATTTAAATCTTGTGTGATGTTAGTTAAAAGTTTTCAGCAAATAAGATACGTTGACCAAATTATCTGAATAGTATTTTCTACCTCAGTGTAATAAACATTCTTCACAGAAACTGGCATTATCATTTAGTGCTGAAGTGAGATTTCAGCAGGGCCTGAGCCATTTCAAGTTTGCAGAGTACCACTCCTCTGTGTGTTAACCTTGATGTAGAGGATGGCACTCACAGGAGAGCCTGATCCCTAGCTCATAAATTAAAAACTTAGCAGTGGAACCATTGAGACTTTAGTCAAGGAGTTTGTTTTTGGATCTGGCCTCTAGAAATATCCATGATCTAAAGTGTAGTTTGAAACAATTTTAGCCTTGTTTATGCTGATTTAATGAAGTTATCCCTTTCTCTCTTTTGGCAAAAATTTAGAATTTTTGTTGTAGTTATATTGGCATGGCAGGAGGTGCAGGCCTACATAACCTAGAATAAAATTCACAGGCTCCTTAGAAGAAGTTTGTGTGGTTTCTTTGTAGTAAATAAATAAATATATCAATGCAACTATTAATATCCTTTAGGAAAAAAAAAAAGTAAAATTTACAACTTTTTGGAAAGAGTTTTACTCAGATGGAAAGTGTTAGTTATGGATTTGAAAATGTTGATTCTGTGAATATGGAATAGAAATGCAGTTGGCATGATTTACAACATTACCTTTACAATCTAAATATTGGTTAAATATTTATTTCTACATATTTTTTTCTTGGCGTATTTAGATCCAATGATTCATACAATTTTGTTTTCCAATGCATGATATTTTTGGAAAGCTCAGCAGGTTGAGGATGTGACAAAACCTCAGGGCCAAAATGCTGTGAGTCTGGACACAGAAAATTTAAAGCATGTTTAATAATCTAGATTAAGTAAGTAGAAGAGAGCAGACCACATGTATCTATATAAATCCTGGCAGAATGCCAGGAATAGGCAATTACCCTATAGACCAATAGAGTATGAATATTATAGGTAACATATGGAGACAACTGTCACATCTCACAAGTAGTTTTGTGCAGCAGATATTTCTGGAGCTTTTGAGGTTATATCATCTTGTTTTAAAGCAATGAACATGAAGATGATTTGCCTACAATTTCTTAAGGCCAATATTGGTGGATAAGGTAGTAGTTGAAGACCAAAGAGGTAGAGAATGTTGAATAGAGAGGAAGGGTATGGGCTGAGAATAGGTAGAGAAAAACAGTGAAGATAAGAGGGTGGAGACTGAATTCTTTCTAATGTCTAAAGTCTGCAGTATTGTTATCTTTCATGAAGTTTTACAGATCATTAGTCTCTTAACTGATGCTTATGCCTTTGGGTAGGTAGGGAAATATTCTTTCATTTAACAATGCAGATATTATTCATGTAGGATACCTTTTTTTAAGTAAGGATTGGTGACATATAAGCTTGAGGGTATATTAGCCTCTCACTGTGTATGCATAGCTTTCATTAATGCTAATTAACTAATAATGATGAAGGTGCTGGGGATTGTCTGGAGATTAAATAGCAGCTGGAAGATGCTGATAACCTGTGATACTGCTGTAGGCCATTGGCCCCAGCAAGTCATTAATCTCGGAAGTACCTGGTACTGTTTTAAAATGACAGAAGGATTTGGAGATGGGGAGGAGGTAGAAACAGGCAGGTTGTAAATGAGTACAGGACTACAGGAGGACCCAGTCTCACAATGTGTACATATGGCCAGGAACTGATCTTCCAGGTCCTATAGCAAAGGGAAGGCTTCTGGGTTCTTTGGGCATCCTAGGTATGACATTTCCAAGTTAAATCCACAGAAAGGAGTGGGAACATCATATGCTGTACAGCTGCAGTTCTAGTTTGTATATTTCAAGGAATGAACTCCTTTTGATATAAATAATTTTCATTAACGTTTGTTCAATATGGGCTAAGTAATTAATTCCAAGATATGAGTTAAACATTTCACCATTACCTTTCATATATGATTCAAAACCTTGTAAGATTGCATCATGCTTGCTGTCACTGTGTGCTTTTATAATGAATTGCCAAGAACGGGTTTTGGATGCATTGTTAGCTAGGCTTTGATTCTCTCTTCTTCTGTCAGTTATATCCCTTTGTTGGGAGATTTTGCTAGCTACAGTAAATTAAAGTCTTTAGATACATTAAATTCAGCAAAAGCAAAATGACTGTATTTCCAGTGTGCTAGAACAATACAGGAAGAGCAATGGGGCCAGGTGATGGGGTCTGAAAGAGCTGTCAAACTGAAAGTGTGGTTTAGTCATTCCAATACCCAATTCATTAGGTACAGAAGTTATTTAAATAATATGTTAGGCAGTATTTTAGGAATCATAAGTCAAACAAAGAAGTAATTAGTACATCTCGTCTCCAAAAGGCATTTGTATTTTCTTCAAATTCTTAAAAGATTAAAGTGTCTAAAAGTGGTAAATCATTGGTTGTGCTTGCAGAAGTGTTCTGAAAAGTCTATAAGTAGATGACTTTTTAGAAATGCTGTTTTGAAAAAAATACCAACGTTTAATTTTCATGACCTATTTGCAGAACTGTAATTATTTTGTAACAAATAATCAGGAAGTCTCAAAGCTTTTTAGAGTAAAACTTTACTTAGATTTTCAGAATTTCTCTTTTACTTCTTAGTGGACTCCCTTATGAAAAACTTAATTTATAGTGTTGAGATGTCTTGGCACCTTTACGTGTCCATACTCCAGAGTCCAGGATTTTGTTTTTACTTTCAGTGCACTGAAATGCCAAAAGGCACTATATCAAAGAATGTCTGTGACAGACCAAGTACCGTTTTTTCCTTATCATCTCATCTTTTCCAGCCAAACTTAAGAGTTCTACATCTGTTGTTAATGCAGTGACATTTGTTTAACTTGCAGCATTATTTGTGATACTGCCATCGGATTGGCACAAGACTACTGTCTTGGGACTATTTATTTACTTGGAGAAGCTGTGTGTCCCATTCATATTATTTATGTGAGTTACATTTGAACAGAAATCTTGAGATTTCTTTCACTTCTTTTCCTTTCTATTTGTAAGAGCTTGCTGTTTGGGTTTTGGGGGTTTTTTGTTGTTTGTTTTTTTTTGAGGGGAAAGTGGGTGTATTTGGGTTTTTAAAATTATTTTTATTTACTGAATCAGAGTGTAGGAGCTGTCATATAACTTCTGTAAGCATTGAGGTCAAAGGGTTTTTTACATATGGGAAAGGCTAAAATGTGGTTCTCTTTGCTTGTTTACAGAACAGAATGGGGGTTTATTTTTAAAAAAGTATTTATACAGATATTTCATAAGCAGAGAAAAAGCACTGAAAAAAAAAAATACATTGTTTGCATTTTTTGCAGCTTTAGATTCAGTTCTTGTTCCAACAATTCTGTCCTAAAATTTTGGGTTACAGGAATAAGGGTCAAAACTTCAAAGATTCAGAACCACTTAAAGGGTTCCTTGAACCAACAGGATGGAGTATTTTCCTCAAAAATATGATATATTTATATTTACGTGGTTATCTGTCAAGGGCTTGGAGTAACTTTTTTATCCTAGAAGAATAGGTGTTGAGCACTTAAAAATGAAAGGTGCTGAAGAAAAGCAGTTTATTTGGACTTGTGTGCTGTGCAGTCCTGTGCTTACTGTTTAGCAGTTCATCTTCCTGGGAATGGAGAACCTCTCAGCTGTGTGCCCAAGACCTCCAAAATGTTTAAGATAGCTCTGCTACTGACTTGTCATGAGAACATGAGTTAATTTGGACATTAGTAAGAGAGTCTTGTTTTTATTAGCAGTTCCGATCTAGCTATGTGAATTTTGGTATAATTAAACAAGTATTATTTCCTACCTGGAATGAGTGCTCCTTTGCATTCCTTATGCAAATAGGTCTTTGTAAATCAATAGCCAGTGTACAAATTTATTCAGCTGAAAGACTGTATATTGCAGGACTCTAGTTCTGTTCCACATCGTGGCTTTTGTGCCAAAGTATAGTTATGTTTGAGGTATTTTTCTCTCCTCTTTTCAACTGTTTCATGAAAATCTTCTGTCTACAAGGCTCATCAAATAGCCTGACTGGCTCAAATGATCATTTTTCCTGTTTGAATGAAGGAGATTTTGTTTATTTGACTCTAGTGACTTCCTTGAATAAAAGTTGAAAACATTCTTTTGAGGGGAAAAAAAAAAACAAACCAAGAAAAACTGTGAAATGCACTATCTCTAAGGGTGGAGTTCTGGTTTACAATAAAATATGTTTCATTTCCATTTGAAGAAAACTTCCTTAGCCATATCACAGAAACTGGTTTTTTTGGTCAACTGCTGTACCCACTAATGTATTTTTCTCATAGCAGGAAAGGGCTGTTGGCTAGTTAAAGATGTACCTATAGAGAAATACGTTTATTAAACTACTGGTAGTCTTCTTTGAAGTATGGCTCTAGATAAACATACTGTGATCTGGAAGGTTCCAGGTACTGGAAATTCCTAATTTATTTAATCTGTTCATGCAGGAACTGACTTGCATTGCAAACTTTCTCAAAACAGTAAAAATCAACAAGGTACCTTAGAAAATTAGTATGAAATTTATAATATTCTTTGAATCCGTCAGTAGTGCTGATTTAATTTCTTAGTATTTGTCCACTGTGGAAATATGGAATATTGAATTGCTTAATATAGAGCTTTATTCAAGACCATTGTGTATTGACCTTGAGATTAGCTGAGTTGGTTAGAGCACGATGCTAGTAATGCTAATGTTGCAAGCTTGACCTGGGTATGGGCCATTCTCATAAGAGTTGGGCTTGATGGTCTTTGTGGGACCCTTCCAACTCAGAATATCCTGTGATTCTGTGGTGCTATGCCAGCAGCTCTTTTGCTTGTTTCTCCTAAGCACTGAAAAATGCAGATTGAATGCAAATCTGACTTTCACAGGATTTTTTTTTTCTATGTTTTCTGTCTCTTTGCCCAAATACAGCACTGGGGCAGCTTAAGGAGGCTTTTGTTGCCTATCCTTTTGGAAAAAAAAAAAAAGCACTTAAGTATATTTGTTTTGCATCTTAAGTGATCATTACTAATTAATTTAAGCCTGTATCTCACAAATGAACACAATCAATAAATTGAGTTTGTGTTGCAGTGGTGAATTTTAAGACTGTTCAAGAGAGCAGTATATTAAATTAAAATGGGTTGTTATATTTAAATGGTTAAAGAGCTCAGAAATGCATTTGCTAAAGAAACATCTGTGTCAAAAAGCGATGTTGGATTAGAACTGGGGAGTATGCCTCAATCTCTGTTGGTGTAAAGCTCACACCTCAAACTGCCCCAGTCGGTGATTTGAGCAAAGCTGCCGGACCTTGCCCTGAGATGGCTGACAAGTGTTCACAAATCCTCCTGATAACAGGCCCAGAGAAACAGGGCATCTGAGAGGGGCACAGCACCAAATGGTGGGGCTGTGGTTATGGCTGAAACTGATGCTGCTGCTTGATGAGGGAAAATGTGCCTAAGCTTTCAATTTACTTCAAGTGGATTTTGCTGTACTTTCTGGTGGAACTGACAGTCTTTCCTCTTGATGTTTGATGTGTGGATTTTTTTTTTTTCCTTAAACTTTAAGAAACGTTAATAATCTGTAGGCAGTTATTTGTTGAGGCTGGAGGGAGGAATTTCACACTCTTCACTCAGCAGTGCCTTTAAAAAATATATATGTTTGTAATATATGTACTGTAGAATCAGTTGTGTAGACTCTTTGGGGTTTGTGTCTCTCAAAGGTGGATTTTACACTAAGGTAAAATGCTGACATGTCATTTAGATACAGCAATGTAAGCGTAGGACCCCTTTTAAAAAGGTAAGAGCCTGTCAGCTTTCACTGCTATAATATATAATAGGTCACAAAAAAGTTAAAATGCAGGAATTGATTCTGGGAGAAAAAAGCATACTGACATGTTATAGACATATTTAAAAATGGCTATTTGGTTCTAAGATAAAAAAAGTAGAAATCTCTGTAAATCTTCTTAGAACAATTCATTTCAGCTGAGTACATTTTGTATGGTCTGCTGAAGAAGGTTGTAAGATGCTTTTTCAATTCCCTGTATTACTGTCTTGCCCTGGAGATTCACAAACCAAAGTTACAGACTTGTAAAAAACTGAGGAAGAAACAAGTTTGCCACATCTAGCAGGGACTGGAGAAAGAGAAAGGGGAAAAAACCCCCCACCCACCCCACCTGAAAGAACCCAAAAAAACTTCATAGAACAAACGAAAGGCACGTAAACTCTTTCCCTCTAAAATATGTGGGTGTGACTTCACACTTATTGCAATACAATTGTAGATTTAGGATGTTTCAAATGGGTAAATTATTTCATATAAAAAATAATTTTATTCCCTTATTCTATAAACCAGGAAGTACAGTGTTCTCTATTTGATATTATTATGAATGCTCCTGTGCTCTGTGGACAGTAGTCTTCTAAAGAGCAACCAAAATCATTAGTTGCTCCGCTTTCACCCATTTCAGCCTCTATAAATGTCTAAAAGATTAGATATTTAGGATTAGTATTAAGAAGAGGAGATAAAAACTAATCTCTTGCAAGTTTTTTAGCTTAGTTGAATAAGGCTTGGGAGCAGAGTAATTCCTACCTTATTAAAGCAATAAAAAAAATAATAGGAGAAGAATTGATGAAATTAGGGAATAGCTCAAAGTGAAAGTGTGCATGTGTGGGACAACATAATTTGAGTTCTGGAATATGTAGGCAGTATTAATGATGGAGCAGAGAAACAATGGATTAGACCATCTTGGAAAAACTTAGGAGTTGCATCAGGCTGGCAAAGTTTTTATTAAAGAATAATTCTGAGATAAATCAAAAGTTTTGAGAATATTAAATTACTTTCTACATAAAAAATTCACCACTTTAATTAACACTTTTCCCTCACTAGAAAAGATAATACCTTTCCTACCCTACCCTTCCAAATGTAGTTCAGTATTTAAAAAGTTGGGGGATTTTTTTTTAAAGAGTGAATTTTCAGATTCATTTGCCACAATTACAGTCTGTGAAACAAAAGAGAACAATTATAATTAAGGATCCTTGTATTGCTTAGTCACAGAAACTGCTGCATATCTATGCTCCAGAGTAAATGCCTTCTACTCTTTAATAGACAAATTAAGCTTAAAACCCTGAAATCAGGTGTAGACTTTCATACTGTTACTTGCCAACTGTTACCTGCAAATGCAAATCTAAAGAGCTCATATGCCACCTTCTTCTTCAGGGAAGTCCTCCATGAGAAGGATATTTTTCTTCATCTGGTACAAAGCTGACATTTTTCCTAAATATCATATGAAGTTTTTTGTGAGCCAGTAACTGAACACTTTGTCTTCTGGTGCCTGATTTTCTGCAAATTATTCCATTTTGGAGGTTTAGAATATGAGCTAGCTGCTGCTTCTATGCTAACAGTAGATTGAGTTGCTCGCCTAATATGATTGTCTGAGTTGCCGAGAAAGACCAAGACTCCACACTGTTTAATTATCTATTTATCACCATTTTTTATTCCATGGTGACAAGACATTATCTTGTTTTAAGAAACTGTAACTATTCCATATGGGAAGTTTTAACTTCATGTTGCCTAGATTTCCAAACCTGCCTCTGTTAGTTTATTATTATTATACTTGTGGAAATGTAAAGAATGGTGTTCTAATGTGTTTTGAGGTGGATTATTTGTAGGAGAATAGACTTCTGTGGGATCCACTTTGTCTCTTATGAATTAGCTTACTCCTTAAGTAAGATTTAGACTGGTTAATGTCTCAAATAAAGAAAGCTCAATCTGGTTTAGCTGCAGCTAGTGAGGACAAGGACAGATGGCTACATTCAGTAGAGATTAGGCGATATTAGATGTGACAATAGATCAAAAAGAAACCCAAGTTTAGGAGAGAACATTTAGCTCTATCTGACTTTTTAAAAATACATTTTGCATTTACTCCTTTAATTTGGAGGCAATATTTTTGCTTCAATTCTTCATTTATTTCCTTATTAAATAAAATTTTATATTAACTTTCCTCACTTAATGGTTCTGTTCTTCATCTGTGTCCACTGATCATCATGTCATATGGGATACCCTCCTGTAATTGTTCATTTTTCAGTGTTTATGTGCACTAAGATATGCAAATGCTCAACTCCAAGACTGAGTAAATGTGCCATGAATTTGATGTACTGCCAGTCTTCACAGAATGCTATATATCTGTTAAGCAATTGTATATATCTGTTATCTAACATGCAAATATCAACCTACAGAATTCAGTTTTTCTGTACGAGCAATTCTGTTTCCTTTCTGTTTTTCAAATGCAAATTGATACTAGGATTATTGAAAATTTAGGTGGGAGAAGGCCTTAAGAGACAAGCAGTCCAAACCCTTCTTCAAAGCAGGGACAGCTATGGGGTGAGATCAGGTTGTCCAGGACTAGATCCAGTCTTACATTGAAGATGGTACTATAGTAATTCACAATATACAGTAGGTGTCAATTTTCCATTCTGAAGCAACATAAGTAACAGAAATGCTGAGTTTAAGACCAGTAAAAATGTGCTGTACCATCTAGGGCAAGACATCCATATGTATTTCCTTTGTGGTGTTTATAAATCCGTGAAGTCAGCCAGGTGCGTGGAGTGTCAAGGAGGATTTTCCTCCCCTTTCTCTCCTTCATTGCTCTCATCAGATTCCTAATAATACACTGTAAACTGGTATTCACACACTATTTTGTATAAAAGAAACAAAAATCCCTTTGCTGTTACCAGTGACCAATACCAAACAAAACTGTGGATGCTCAAAGGTGCAGGTAAGTAGATAAATATCATGCACCTCCTGATTAAATTCTATCCTCAAATGAGAGTGGAAGGTATTACCGGATGGTGGTGTTCAGCATGTGTGCTAATGCTTTCAGGCTGTTTTGAAATGGTGTGTGTAAGCAATTAAGAATTTAGCAGTCCAGATGTTTCTTAGGAAGTGTTTTTCCAGTGGTTTTCTGGAAGCGAGGTAGTGTCCTGCAAGTGAGGAATTGATGGTTCATAGTCTAGCTCTTGTTATTTCAGTGACATGCTGTGCAGCTTCAGGAAAATATCTGTTCTTTCTCCTTACCTTTATGCTTAACTGCTGGAGGCATTTCTTAATAGAAGTACTGGGGTTTGTACCCAGTGTTTGGTATCAATACTGATCACTCATCTCATCTTTTTTAGGTTTTGCTTTGCTTTTTCTCTTGTTGTTTGGTAAGTTAAAATAGTGAGTGTTGAATAGCAGTCCCTTTTTTGATTTTTGGAT
Organism: Aleadryas rufinucha; assembly: GCA_013397815.1. NCBI lineage: Eukaryota > Metazoa > Chordata > Aves > Passeriformes > Aleadryas > Aleadryas rufinucha. Next base: position 80,282 of record VZTH01014292.1, on the reverse strand, counting down.
AGAATTTTTTGTGTAATTCAGTGAACACGCAAATTAAGCAACAAACCAGAACAGGAACTATATGTAGCTATAAGAAAGCAAAAACTATGAGTATCAGTACAACCTATGATAATGGAACTGTAAAATGTATTTCAAGATATATCTGATGTGTGCTGAGGCTCTAAATACAAATGCCAAAAATTAGTAGTAAAATAACAGAATTTTAAGTAGCTTTTTATCAGTATAGTTGTCATTGACCTATAAGTTTTTAAAAGTAGCAGATGGTCATTGTAGGTCCCTTCTAACTGAATTATTCTATTTTATTCTAAAAGTTTTAATTCTTTACTGAACAACCCAGCCTTTATACTCCTAAAATTTCTCATAAGAATAGGGCATTAGAAATTAAAATACAGCATTTTAAAGGATTCCCTATGAGTAACCATGTTTATGGTTCACTAATGTAGCTATTAGCTTCCACCGTATATTCCGTGTTATGGTATTTGAATTAATCTTAGTATAATTTTCATTTTAGCTGTTAAGATCTTGCACTTGGGCTACTGTTGATTTCTGAAACGAAAAAATAAATTGACATGAACAAAGGATAATTTGTGCTACTTTACTTCTTTTTCTTCCCACCCCCTTGCCTTCTTTCTAGTTCTTCAGTCAGTCCTGATGGAAAAAATTATGCTAGATAATGTTCAACTGTGTCTTTTCCCCAGGCAGCCTCTCACTGCCGCTAGTTATTCTTTGGCAGTCTGAATCTTTCATCTCGGCATTATGATACAGCCTGAATGAGAAAATTAACATTAATAGCAGCAGCAAGTGTGAGGGGAGCTAGTTTAGGCTGCTGAATTTCATTCCCGTCTAGTACTCTTGAGGGGAGTAGGACCGCTGAGAGTTGATGTGCATGGAAAAAGAGCCGAGGCAGTGTGTTTGGACTTTATTTCCCCTTGTTCTTAGAAAAACATTCTTCTTCTCTGCTGCATATTTCCCTGTTTTTTTATGTTCTTTTTTCCTAAAACATCCCCATGTGAATAAATTTATTCAGAGAATAAATTTACCTGTGAGCAAACTTATTTGGACAGATGAATAAGAATTTCATCTTTTTCTTTTATTTTTTAGGTTCTTCTTCCCCATGAATATCTATAAACAGTAGTAAATGTTCCTTTTTGAAAGCTCAAAATTGAAGCAGAAGTAAACAAAATAGATGTTAAAACCTCACCATTTTAAAGACAACTATTTTTTCTGATGTTTTTGGGGGGTGGGTTATCTTTTTAGTGTCTTGCTCACAGTTCTGAAGGCCATTGTTAGAAATTATATTCAGGCAAACTTTTGGCATGACGTTAGATGGTGTTGCCAAACATCAGCAGTAGAAGGGAAATGCTAATTATTATCTAGTAGCTATTTCAGGCAAACAGGAGTGAAATTTCATGGGACAAAGTAAAGGCACTTTTAGCCCTTGGACACTTTCTCTGATTTTTGAGACACTTTCTGTAAATGATGAGACCCAAGAATACAGAGTTAAGGTATGCATACAGATGATTAGGATTAGGTTCAGGCCTGAATGTTGAGCTCATTGAAGAAACAGTGAGAATGTCAAGACATGACGTGAGAAATCACTGGCCCTGTGGAGCACCAGGGTGAGAAGGTGACAGGACTTACAGCACCTTGAGGAGTGGTTGAGTTTCACAGATTGTTGGGGGTCATTGTTAGACCATCATTGTTAGAGAAAGGTGGCCAGACCTCACCAATAATGGGGAGTACTGAAAACCTTTTGAGAAGTGAGGCCTTGCAGGCCAAGTGATGCCCTTGGTAGTTGTATCACTGATATCGTGTAAGGCTGAGATGACCTGGACAGCAATATCAGAAAGTCTAAATTTAGTAATATTGTAGCAAATCTGAGATTAGAAAGAGAAATTTAATTAGGCACAAGTGCTTGATTTGGGAGCAAGCAAGAGTAGAGAGAAGGATGTCAAAATGGAGAAAATGGAGTATAATAATGGCAGGTCATGTTTAAGCAAGGCAATAGTCAATACGCTCGGCAAGTTGGACCTTGCACCTTTTCACTGCAGGTTGTTCTGGCTTACTTTTAAACTTTGATACTGATTATTTTCTGTGTGAGTGTGCTCTTGTGTGTGTGACCACTAGTGACCTCGAAGCAGGACTGTGCAGTGGGTGGGATGAGAGATTCGGGTCTAGATACTGGAGAAGGGGCTGTGGATCACAGGAGGTCTGGCGGAGTAAATGTAGAGATATCTGATGGGAGGACCAGCTGCTCCAGAGACCAGGAGTCCAGGGCCAGCTATCAGGTATCCATGTTTGACTGCTGGTAGCCTACTGTGGTGATCTCTGAGGCTGGATGTTGGTGTTCAGTGAATGCTGCTTGTCTTTGAAATGTGCATTTCAAAAAAAGTACTTTTCTCCAGTTACACTGCCCTATGTGGCCAGGCATGTTAGCACTATGTGCATCCCTGAACCTCTGGCATATGAGTAGATCCATTTTAGGAGGGCAAAGCCCACAGCAAACAGCCTCCCTCACTCTATGCAGGCGTGAAGGAGCCACAGGTTGCAGAGCCCATCAAAGTCCTCTTCTGGTAATTTGTCACAGATTTTGAGCCATGCAGCACCTGTGGGGGCATGGCAAACTGTCTAATGAGTGGGGAGCCCCAGCTATGTGGGGCTCAGCGTAGACTGGCATGGGGCAGACTGGGGCAGGGACCTCCCTCAGAAGCCTTGCCCCACCATGCCCAGAGGAGGGCAAATAGAGCCAAGATAATGACTGTGGCAGTGGCCCCAGGACTGCCAGGCATGGCCATGGGGACAGGGAGTGCTCCAAATGCACACCAGGGATGGATGTGCCCAGGTGCACTTCCAGTTGTAGCATGGAGACACACCTCATACTGTGTCTGCCCCTGTTGGGCCACCACGTAGCCGTCACCTGAGAAGTTATGGGGTATTTATTACTAGTCCTTGAAGCCACCTGCAGTAAGCAGACTTTTCAAGCTGTGGTCATTACACATGAGATTTGTCATCTTGTCCCACCCTGAGTAGCTGCCAAGCCATGCGCTTGTGGGGTTTTCTTTCCTGCTCTGTCGTCTCATGTGCTGCATGGGGCACAGCTGAGCTTCCCTTGCAAGTAGTTTCCAGTCAGTCAAATCTAAATTTGTACCTTTCAAGTGTATGTACAGACCTCTGCTCAGACTCTATCTATGCTGACATACTTGTTTCCAAGAATCTTACAGGGGAGTGTATCTGTGAAGCAAGTCATGTAGCCTACTTTGTCTAGAATTTGAGTCAAGTGCTTTGATCCCTTTCTCATTAACAATTTCTCACTGTGTTGAATAAGTATTTACAGTTTATTTTCCAGCATACCTGAGGTGGCTTCCCTTCACACAAGTGATTTTAAAAAACTTCCCTGTGATTCGTTAACATTTCAACACCTCAGTTGCATTATTTACAGAAATCTGTTCTCAGCTCACTACTGGAAGTGTTGTTTGTACAGCAACGCTGTCATTTCTTCGGAATTGTCTGGGATTACTGTAATCTTCCTAAGGTGTGTAATCGCTCTGGCATTTTCTGGAAAAGGCCTAGTGTAAACAGCCCTGTAAATTCCCACATCCTGTTCCATAGGCCCTCTTTACAAGACTTAATTTTCTCATCTAGTAGGTCTCACAGAGCTTCAAATGTATTATGAGAGGTGGATCAGTGGCCACTGTGACAAAGCGACTTCAGCCGTCTGTCTCGTTCCTTTGCGTATTGCAGTGTGACAGGAGAAGTTTATAGGTTAACAATTAAAAGGGGTTAATCCCAGTGATTTGTGCAAAACAAGTGAGATGGTTAATGTAAGTGTCAGCATTGTGGGTACAACTTTGCTCCTACCAAATCTATTGCACAGGGTTGAAAAGGTAGAGTGTGTAACTCAAGGAAATAAAAAATGATGGAGATCTGACACTGCCGCTCCTCTGGCATCAGTGTATGTCCAGTGCAGTCACATATGAGAGGATCCACTGCTGTCAAAATTCTGTAGCTAATAGCATAAGAGAATAAGTCTTAAAATAATTATTTTCAACATCCCTTACCAGAGCATATTAAAAAATGCAAAATATTTCATAAGTAATTTACTGCAGGTTGGCTATTCTGGAAACAGTCATTTAGAAAAATATAGGTGCATATATTGTTCATATTTCCAAACTTTGGCATAAACTCAAAATTTTTGCTTAAAAGTACAGGCTAGAGTTTGTCTTAATGTTCTATTCATAAACAGTTAAGAAACTAGCACAGTTTATAAAACATGGAATATTAATATTTTACTGTTATCTTAAATTTCTCCTTCCATACTACCCTATTTGTGTCTTGACTTTTGCTATTCTGAATAGGCATTCTGTTTAAAACATCAGTGAGTTAAAGTCTTTATAACAAGAAAGAGTAATTCTGTAATAAACAGGAACAGCAAAGTATTACAAGGATGCGTTATTTTAAAAAATAAATTCAATCAGAATGTGATTATTTGAAGTCACCTAGAGCATTGTAGACTTGACGACATTGTCACCCAATTTTTCAAACTCTTCTGTATTTCTTGGTGGTTTAACTGGAAATGTTGAAGGTACCTTCTTGTGGGTAAACAAGATTTTCTTAATGTTCAAAAGGAAAGAATTAAGAGATTAACAGGCTAGGTTTCAGGGTTTGGTGTGGTATTTCTTTTTATGTTTTCATTATGTGTTCTCATTAAAGATAGAAGTGTCATATTTATTTTATTCCATTTATGATGAATGTCTGAACTGAAATAGAGATAAGGGTTTTTTTGCTTTTAACAAGATGCTTTTGATAAAATAATTATAAGTGTATTAATATTAAGGTAATCTTCTGATTTCATCAAAATTGCTAAAAGAATTTTCAAAAGAAAATACAAATTAGCTGAAGAATGAAAAAAATAGTTGTTGCAATTTTTTTTCCTGTCTTCTGGCACTTAGATACTAAAACTGTCACACTTAATTTGAAACTTACATTGACAGCTCCCTGTTGTTGATTCACATTTGAAGGAACAGAGTTATGAAAAGTGTGTGCTGTGTTTTCTCTCTATTTGCTGGACTTGTAAGAAAAGTAAAAACTGACCTCTGGCAGTTCCTTCAGTTGCGTGGTTTGGGAATATCTTTCAGTACCTTTTAATACTTGTAAAAAAAACCCAACTAAAGCTGTGATGAAAATTACAGTAGGCAGACTCAAGGGAATAACTCCAAAGAATGTGTAAATTTAATACAAAAGCAAAACATCTGTTAGAAGATGTTTCTTAGGGCTAATGCAGCTTAACATGCTGGATACTGAGTGGATGTGGGTGGGAATGGGAGTAGGGGCTGTCTATACCTCAGAAGAAATGCTACCTCTTTTCATCAACTAAATAATCTTAAAAAAGTTAAAGGAGAGTTTTACCTTATGAAAATTTTACTTTTTGCTTTTAACACTCTTCCTTTTGAAATATATGGCCAGAAATCTCTCTTATCTTGACATATTGGTGGTGTGTGGGTGTGGGGGAAGAAAAAAGAGAAGGAGAATGATTGTGAAGTAAGGGAGAGAGCTGCATGCAGCTCGGGAGCATACACTGCATGGTATGGAATTACAGTGACATAACTGCTTGGAACNAGCTAAAACCTAAGGCATCAGAACAGGCAAACAAAAGCTTGTTTTCATAGTTTCCTCTGATACTGCAAGGAAGTACTCAGTATCATAGTGCTTAAAGAAAGTTCAAAATCATGATGGTCATTTCCACTTCTAGATCACAAGAATTGAACTTATTTCTGATATTAAAAACTTAAACAGTGCTAAACTTGTGAATTTCTGTAGTGCAAAGCTAGAAAATGTTCTTTTTGGTATAAGGTCAGTGACAGGGACTTTTGAGTGGGCAGGGAATGGGATTGAAAGTACCATAGAATCATCAAAGTTGGAAGAGACCTTCAAGGTCATCGAGTCCAACCATCAATCTTACGCCAACATAATCACCTCTAAATCAGATCCCCAATGGCAATCAGATGACTGCCATATCCAGTCATCTCCTGAACTCTTTCAGAGGTGGTGATACAACCACCTCCCTGGGCAAATTATTCCAATTCCTAACCACTCTTACGGTTACTTTATTATTTCTTTTTTTTTCTAATATTTAAACTGAACCTCCCCTGGTACAACGTAAGGCAGTTTCCTCTTGTCCTTTCACTTGAGACATGGCAGAAGAGATCAATTTCTCTCCACAACAACCTCCTTTCAATAAGTATGCTAAAGCGAGATGTCTGTTCTAGGCTGTGAAACAATTCCTAGGCAAGCATGGCATTTCCTCTGGTTTTGATAGGGCTGGTATCCTGCAAGCCTCTGCAATGGCACAGCTATCTCATTACTCTTCTCTCCTGGGCCTTCTCTCCTTGATGCTGTTTCCTGAAAAGCAGAGCATTTAGCCCATGAGACTCTCTTTTAGTCTTTTTGCTTATGTAACTATTGGTAGAACAGAGCCTGCAAGAGCATACAACTTGGATAAATTGTAAACAAATGACACTTTAGTTGTTGTATTTCTCACTTTTATGCCTTTTGCTGTCCTAATCTCCGCTCTCTGGAAAACAAACTAATTTCTGGTTAACTACAAATGTAGTCTAAAGTGCTTGAAGATCATGCTGAATTTCACCAAATTGTACACTTCCCCTATGAAGTGTCTCTGTAGACAGATTTTCTTGTCTATATTTGTTGTGGCTATTGGTGATTCCTTATTTTAGCAAAGAGCAGAAAAATTAGGGGGCTAGGACCTTTACCTTTTATCATGTTCCGAGAACATGACTTGTGCCTTAAAAATAAGGATCATGGAGACATATTTGATTAAAGGGTCATACAGAGGGGAAGATCACACATGAGTTTTCTAAACGTAATCTAAATTCTTTGGACTTAAATACTGTAGAATAGTCTTTGAAGTTTCGTGTTAGTAGTTAATGTGTGAACTGTTTAAAAAAGAGGGAGAGGGGAAGTGTTGTATTGCAAATCTTGCAATGAACAACCACTCCTAGAGTCTGAGAGAGCATTTTTCATTTAAAACAGCAGTCATGAACCTTCAGAATTCCTTTATAAATGTAGAATGAAAATACACTCATTTTGTCTGCAAATTTGTAGCTAAAACTAATCTCATGAATTTTTTGATGCCTTAAGCTCAATTAATGCTTCTAAATGGCTGGTGCTTATGCACAGCTAGGTATTTTACAGTTCTTTTTGTAATACCAGCACAAATTTCAACTGCTGAAGACCTTGCACTGGCTTTTCACATAATTTTAATATACTTAATATTCAGGTGAAATAATTACACTAGCCACATCAAATATATTTAATCAAATGGGAGGAAATGAAATTCTTTCCATTTACCTCAAAATTGACTTTCAATTTCTTATAAATACTTTTGCTTAGTTAGACCACTCTTGTAAAAATGATACTGGCAAGACAAATTATCCTGTAAAGAAAAAGACTAAATATTTCTGTGGAACAAATGCTTAATATTATTTTACTCATTTTGAACACAGTGAAAGGTAAAAGATCATAGATTTTAACGTATTATAATGTAAAAGTTAAGACTGTTGAATAAGCATATTGTGCATTCATTATAAATCCTATCCAATAGAGTAAACAATCAATTTGCTGTGTGAAGGATCCAGTCTTTGTCTTCATTCAAGTTACAGGAATTTTTTGCTTTACATTTGGATGCACCCAGAACATTGTCATCTTTACTGGCATAGAGTTTGAATGTTTCTTTCAGAGAAGAATTAGGGATTTAATTATTTTCCTCACAAGTTGTTCAGTGGTCATGCATAACCAAAATGATTTGATGTTGCATGCAGTGAAAAAATATGAAGGAAGAATGCTTGATTTTATCCTCAAGTTTCTGAGGAATATTTTATTTTAGGCATAGCTCTTAAGTACTGCGAATGACAGTAGTTCAAATGCAGTAGTTCAAATACAAGCTCAGTAAGTATTTGAACATTAAGACTTATGACTTTATGCTGATGTTATAGTTCCATGATGAAATGCGTTGCTAAGCCCTAGCTAATGAACTCTAAAGAGATGCAGAATGTATGGGCTTAAATGTGGGCCTTTAATGCGGTTGTATTTCTTTGGCAACGAAGCAAGTATGTAGACGTGGTCCTGCCCTGTCTCCTACAGGTGTGTAGGCATATGCCAGTCATACCTCAAATAATCTTACAGGACTTAGTGTCACAACTTTTATATTAATAATAAAACAAGTTTTGTTCATCCTACTTACCCATCCCAGTTATGCTAGGGACACGTGAGAATTATTGAAAGGTCCTGAAAATCTGCTGTATTGTTGATTATGTGTCATTCTTAAGTTGAAATCTAAAATGACTTCAAGAATTACAGTACCAAGTAACTAAAGTTTTGCATTGTAAAATGAAATACACATAAAATTATTATTATTGTAAAATGAAATACACATAAAATACGGAAATAAGACATTGGCCATCTGATAGAAATCAAAACTCCTCCAGAGGACTTTTAAGCAATACTTAAGAATAAATAAGCAATAACTTGCTTTATTCTGCACATGTGTAAGGATAATCAGTTTCCTAAAATGGTGACAAATTTATCATTACCTCTTCAGCATAGTTTATTTTCTGGATGATATCATAATGATTAATTTATAAAACTAAATGGTTTTTCATGAACCTGTATCTCCATTTCATGGAGGCCTTATTCTCTGTAAGTCAGTCAAAAAAGAAGTGTTGTTTATTTCTTTCTGATCTAGTTTAAGCTTCCTGCCACTCACTCATCAATGATTTATGCATCATCCTAGTTCTATCAATAGGGCAAATGAATATTAGAAATCCACAGAAAACATCTGAGACTGAGAAGGTGATTTTACTGTCATTCCATTTCTAAATTAGGAAATTCAAGTACGAATTAGTTATTTGTCCACAATCCTGACTCCAGAATTAGAGGACTATTTATGTATTTAAGTGTCTTAAAACAGTAATCTATCATATTCTGGAAAAGATTAGTTTTTGGTTTTGATTTTGGTATTTTTTTAAATACCAAGTCTTTAATATACACTCTCCACAAAAGGGAGGTCTAACATGTATAAAACACTGAAGTTAGTTATAGTTGTCACAGGTACATTTTCCTGTAGTATCATTTCATATAAAACATTTTTATTTCAGTATAATTGCTAAACTCAGTCAAAACACTTCCAATGTCTTTCAACAATTTCAACATTTACCTAGGCTGAGTATGTATTGATATGTTAGCACTTACAAATACAAATGCCTTATGTTCATATCCAGGTATTAAAAAAAAAAAAAAAAAGGAAATATGTTTTAGTATGAATTTGGAACATATCTAATGTATAAGTCTGTATTTTGCTACATTAGTAGATCTCACTTTCAAAGAATTTAAAACCTTGATTCTCCTTTTGTATACTACTTAAACTATTATCTGTATACTCTGTCTTTATGAGTAATATTTCTATTCTTAGTCTAATTATTGTGCAGTAAAGTATATATATTTGACTAGTCAATGAGAATCTGGATTGGATTTTCTTTTCCTTGAGCATATAGAATCCAGTATCTGTTAGCAAAAGTCGCTGTGTATTGAACTATATCAGAAAGATGACAGTTGATTCTATAGCTTGCAAAATAAGCTCAAGAGTAAATGTACTAGGAAATATACTAACCTGTCATTTTTATCATCAATATATTTCTTACAAAGACTAGAAGAATGTTAAACTTACCTTTTTGTTTTCCTATATGTGAAATTGTTTTTTTTTCCTTTAGAAGGCAGTCTGACTCAAAAGAAAAGTAATAATGTAATTGGTTGTACTGCCTCCCATCTTTTAAAGGATATTGCTGCATTCTTTTATTTATGTCCAGAGCCAGAGGTTGCTTTTAAAATATTTAAGCTGCTTAAATGAAAATGTGATTTGAAAATAAAAGGTATTAATGAATCTGTGGAGGCTTGCATTCAATTCTGGAAGCTTATTTAAAACAAAGCAAAAAAGTTTTAGTGGGTGCATAGGTACAGACACTTATCTCTTTCATTCAGTTTAAATTTTTTAGTACTTGGGGTGGATGCAATTATTGAAAAAACCTATTACCTCGGAATTGCATCAATAATTTATGTACAAAGGGGAGGAAAGTGGGGTTTTGGGGTTTCTTTTATTACTTTTCTAAAATAGAACAGTTACTTCTGCTAAATATATATAAGTCCGAGGTAATGAAAACACTTAAGTAGCTATGCTTTGCTGCACAGATGGCAAAACATCAACTGCTCTTATTCTGTACATCAGGGTTAGGTAAAAAGTCTCCTGATTCAGCATTCAATTGCATACCACTGAGCAAACACTACAGTATTTGGGGATGGGGGAGGATAAATATATCAAAATACACTTCTTCAAAAGGTTGCATTTTGTCTGTTCGGAATGGGGTGAGCATTCACAAATTTTTCACTTCAGTGAACCAGTAGCCTGTGTTAGTAGCTAGAAAGAAGTAGCTAACTCCTCTGCTCTTGAGAAAGCTGCTTAGTAAGATTCCTTTTGCCAAAGGAAATGTTGTTGTCACGCTGTGCTTCACTGTTGCCGAGGTGGGGAGTACCACGTACCCTGTGCCCCTTGGTGCTGCTCAGCACTACCACAGAGCTGCTCACAGCTCTTGTTTGAGCTCTTGCACTCCTCTCCATCTACCATTTCCTGGAGTGCAGCACAACAGAAAACTGGAGGTGCTTCTGCTGTCCCCACTGGAGCAGCCCAGCTCGGTGCTTCTTGGGTGCCATGGGTAGGATAGCTCAGGTCCCAGTCCCAGCTCTGGATGGGGCTTCCCATCCTCTCTGATGGACAGTGAAGCACAATTGCACGCTACTGGGCAGAGTTGCAGTAGGATGAGGACGGAAGCACTTAATCCTCATAAAATGAGTGGTAGGAATTCAGTGTTTTGAAGGATAGATCAGGCTTTTAGAATTAAAAGAAGCAATATATGTGCCGTGTAATTTCCACTTTGAAGTTCCACAGATTTAGCTGATCTGTGATAAAATCTTTTTGGTTTTTGGGAAGCAAAACTGTGTTGTGTTTTAGACAAAAGTAAAATAATAATCAGTGGTGAAAAACTTCAGTACCACACTTAATCTCATTGATTGAAATGTTTAATTGAAGTTTTTACAATCAAAGCCGTGTTTAGACTAAAGCTCCTTTCCAATTAGATTCTCTGGAGTTCATTTTCCCATGAAGTATACAGGAACTTAGCCAATAGATCATTTACTTCTTAAAATTTCAGCCTCCAGAAAAACTGCAGAAATGTTCTGCCATCTTCAAGATTTTCTTTATCCTGTATTACCCTATTAGTGACAGTTTATAAACTTGTTTTCAGAAAGAGCTATATTTTAATGGGAAGCAGCTAAAAAGCTTTTGCAAAAATAGTAGGACTAAAAAGATCGTGAGCAATTGTCATCAGACTCAAAGGTACATAGGGATGCATTATAATACTTGCAGGGAATACATTATACAAGCTTTTGATAATGAAGACTTTGAAAAGTCTTAACCTTAAAGTTGTCATACTGTACTTTGCTTTTCCTAGGTTCCCTATGCTTTATTAATTTCTCCCATAAACATAAGCATTTATTTTTTTAAAGCATTATTAAGCATTCACACTAGAACTGAAAATTGTGCCATTTCAAAGTGCAATTTAAAAGGTAGTTCTTGTGTTCAAAGAACTGCATATAAATTATGGGTCTTATCCATGGTCACTGGAAAGAAACTTACTGACTTTTTTTAACCACTTTTCTAGGATGCAGAAGTTGTTCTTTTTCATAGGTAGTACTGTGATTTCCTCCTATTTTAGCAATTTCCTAGAGGAAGGATTTAGGAAAATGCAAATCTAATATTACCGTAACCACCATCTTAAGCTTAAACCCCCAATTTTATCTGTTCCCGTTAGCTTTTTTTTTTTTTTTTTTTTTTTTT
>VZTH01014292.1:0-68305 GCA_013397815.1 Aleadryas rufinucha | reverse complement strand
TTTTTTTTTTTTTTTAAATCAGCTGATATATTTGGGAATAGGAAGAAGTCTCACAGAATATGTTGTTAGGCTGTTACTTTCCAATAACAGAATAAGTTTTTCAAGTGAGTTTCAAGTAGTCTTCTTTAGACAAAATAATATGTTGAGGATAATGGCAGCTGAACATTTACCCTTTCTTTAGAACCTTTTGGGAATTTGGTTGGCTTGTCTAGATTAACATAGGTATAGTTTAAAATGTTTTAACGATATATTAAATAAACACAGCTTTAAAGTGACCATTATGCCTGGATTACAGAAGAAGTTGTGTATAGCAATGTATTATCTTGCTGTAATGTCAGCCACTAGAACAATGTCATTCTAATTAGCTGTAGCTAGATAACAATCCCATAATAACTGAAGAACGAAGCTCCATTGCTTGCTTGTTTTCTTGGATCAGTATTTTTCTTCTCTGCTTTTAACTGCAGTTGCTAGCAGATATTCTCTCTTTATTTCATTCTGAAAAACCTTTTATTTGTATTTTGATGTATTAAAAAAAAAAGGCAAAAAACATTAACTGTAGAAATATAAGAGTTAAAACCAGTAGTGTGCTAGGTCTGAACTGGGATGAGATAATTTCCATTTTTTGAATACTGCATGCAATTCCTGTAAGCAGGAATATCCATACCATATCCCTGGTATGCTTGCTGTGCCTGGACTGAGTCCGTTATGTTTTGCCATGTATTTTTCCTTCCAGTATTTGGGTTTGAGGAGGCAAGGTCACCCGCTCTGTCTGAGTACCTGGACACTTGATGCAGACACTATGACTGTGTGGTGGTTGCTGCAATTAAACTAAGTGCTTTCCCTGATAACTTTCTTGTAATTTGATTACTGATCTTATTAGGAAGCCGTTTATACAAAAAGATTGATTCATGCACGTATAGTAACTGGCACTCATATTTTGAAGTTGATGCTATTATAGGAAGTTTACAGACAAAAGATGTTTGGTCATTTTGTATTGAGACTATTTTCATTGAAATGCTATTTTACTTTTTCAACTGAAAACATAAGTAAAATGGCTTGGGTTAAATTTCTATCAGGACAAATGCCTTAGAAACTGAATGATGTTTATGATTAAGTCCATTATCTCATGTAGACTGCTGGGATTTCATCCTCTGTGGTGCTCAGAATGGGAATTTCGGCTAGGTTGCTCAAGTGTCTCAGCAGCATCTTGCATTTACAAGGATGTTTGTTTGGAAAATTTCAGCAAAGTAATGAGTGTCCATAGTCTATTCCATCATACCTGTGTTGTCCAGCACCTCTGGAACAACCACTGGAGGCTCCCATTTTTAGGACAGAGATTTCTTGCAGAGTAACATTGACGGTGTAACCTGTTGCTGAGACATCTCTAATGTCTTACCATTGTTTCACTCTCTTATGTTGCTAAAGCTGATCCTCATACCTCATAAATACAAAATAAGCCTCTAGCTAACTAAGCTCTTGCATTTAGTGTGAAATAAATGTAAATAAGATTACAATTTGGCCTGGTAGAGCTTTACTGAAAAAAATTCCTAATAAGTTTTTATTTAATTGTAGGTGGTATAAATAATAATACCTCCAAAAAGATGAATATTTTTTCTGTTCAACTTGTTTTGCTGGAGAAGGTTTCCCAAGAATTTAAAAATAGAGAAAACTTAAACTCAGACCTCATTCCCAAGGATAAGATCTGATCTATAAACTTGATTAGCATATATCTGTGGTAATAAAAGTGTTGACATGCTGAGCTAATCAGAATCTGAGGAACAGCTAAAGAAAGAGATCTTTCTGTCTGGTTCAAAACATGTTGATACCTTTCATCATTGTTCTCTTTGGGAAGTGATTTCCGAGGTGTGTGCCTGTTTAAATTTCAGTCTCATTAGCCCTCTTTGACAGGTTGCCTGTGGTAGCTCTGAGAACACCGTGTGTTTGAGCACAGTGGACGCAACTGAATGAAGCTGAGGTACTTGCTCACTGTGTAGTCAAGAGCGGTTTACGAAAAATGCTGTTAAAGTTTACCTTGCATTTGCATAGAGTGAAAAACAAATGGAGTGGAAATCTTTTAGTCCCTCATTCTTCAAATGTTATACCTACTCAAGCTGTAAAGTTTTGTGTTGTGCAAAACAAGGTTTTTTCCTCGGCAATTTGTGTACACTGAGACCAACTCAGTAATTATGATCCATTTTTCATTTAAAAGAAGGTTGAAATTTCATGTCATTGTATTGATTTATGGAAAAACAGGGCTTGAAATTCAATTGAATCTTTTACCATTGTATTTGATATAGCATGAATGAGCAATTTGAGTATGGTAGTCACTGTATTAAGAGTAATACTGATGGTGTTATACAGGTTGAAGTAGGTCCTGCATATTAAACCCAGAATAATATTTATTAGTTAATAAAAATGCAGAACTATGAAAGTTAGGTGAATAACCAGTTGTAGAGCATTACTTCAGTATCTGATGAGAGAAATAATTCTTCAGAATTCTGCAGGGGCAGGAGGAATAAAGTGGAAGAATAGATGAGTGTTAATTCTCCTTCCTTGATCCTACACATTCTCATGAAATTTGCAAGTTAGATGTCTTAGTCTTCAAAAGGACATTGTAGCCTACTGAAGTTTGCATTAGAGTAATATTGACTGCATAGAGTAAAAATACATTCTTTGATGTTTTTATTCTCCATCAGTAGTTTGAAACCGTCACAGATCACAAATCAAAAACTACCAAATCTACACATAGCACTGTGTCTTGGTTTTGGTTGGTTTTTTTTGTTAGGTTTGGACTGATTGGTGGGGTTTTTCTGATTTTGTTGTTTCTTTTTTTAATCTTCACTAGGAATTAAAATAATTCCTCTTCCAGTGATACTTATCTTCTTCCGTGTCTGTCCAAGTTTGATAATGCCCTATCATTTGGAGGTCTGTCCTGGCATAATCAACAACAACAAAATGATTTTTTAGTATGCTAAGGCAACTGCTTCAACCATCTTGATTTTCAGTATAGCTTTAGTCTCATTTTCCACTTGCAGCTACCTGTAGGGTTGAAATAAGGTCATGAATAACTACATCTATTGACAATGAAAAAGAGTTTAGGAGTTGTAGTGATTGTTAGTGCACTGAAAGGAGGTGAGTCAATTCAGTTTACTGCTGATCACATTAACAGACACCTACTTGTCAGTACTAACACGTGGTATTCTGTAGGACATGACGTAGTTGCAAGTCCTGTTGGGCAAATGGATCCAGGGACACGATGTAGGATATAATAGAACAGGCAAGTTAAGTTCTCCTGTAAGATGTTCATATCATCTTGTTTGTGATGAAGAGCACATTCATGTTAGATGCATCTCAGTCTAATGTCTCTCACATTTTTGAAATTTTTAATTTGAACATTAGAACGATCACATAGATCAGACCACAGGTCAGTCAAGTCTTAACATCCAACAGTGGACAATGATGGATGCTAAAATAGAAGTATAATAACAACGTAAGCATGGAATTCTATTTCCTTAGAATTATCTTTCTCACCTCTAACAATTTGCACTACAAGGATTTTTGGGCCAGAGGTGGTACTTCTCTTTGATAGTTTGTATATAGAAACAAAGTTACCGAATCAAATATGATGAATAGAGGGCCTGTGTGTTTTTTTCCTCATTATTCCAAATGGTCAGTCTGGTATCATTTGTGTGGATGAACAATGCATGTATATTATTACTGAAAAGTAAGTGCTTATTGATGAATGTATTTACAGCTACATTAGATTGATGAATTGTTCCAGGCTGCCAGAATGCTTATAGATGGATCCATTGTTCCTCGGAAAAGTAGTTGCAAATGTCCAATTCATTAAGAAGGAAAGTAGATCTGGAAATCAGCATTCATTTACACCTCTTTAGATGTTTTTGAGTGTTATGAAAAACCATAGCTTTTTAAAAATAAAACTTCACTTGTTGGCTAAAGACAAAGATATGACATAGAAGGAAAGCGATTTGAAATACACCTTTATTGTGTTATCACACATGAATGATTGTGGGGAAACTGAAGAGCCAAATTTTATTAAAACAATCTCCCCTCATATATCCTCTCTCCTACTCATCCTTTTCACAGCAGTCAGAAATGGTACTTGTGCCGCTCACTTGGCTGTTTGTACAGGCATAACCTCTTATTTCTCATGCTGGTTGCCAAGCAACTATTTTTGCATTTCATGCCTTGCACTGCAGGCATTAATTTCTGTCATGTTCCTCTGTTTGTTTATTATATATTAGAGAAACATGCGTACAGGAAAATGAGGACACTTTTTGTAAGGAAAACAAAAACATATTTGGTAATAATCCATTGTGTTCACTGGATACTGCAGGGAAAAACTTGCACAGTCAGAGGACCTAAAAGGTATCCTCCACCCTGTGCAAAATCAAACTGGGATTCACTGAGAGGGAATCTTTATTAAATATATAAAATATCTGCCCTCCAGAAGGGAAGCAAAGGAATAGCTGGATTAGACTAGGTTTAGGGTTGTGTTCCCTAGTCCCTTCTTCCGTCCCCTTCTCTAGCTGTGTATTATATGTTTTGTACTGTTATGTAGCTACTGAGCTCTTCATGCTCTCAAGTACAGAAATGCCTTCATCGACCCTGAAACTGGCCTGTGTAATTCCTGACCAGTTTAAATGGAAAAAAATGTTTTCAGTCCTGGATGATTTTTCTTTCTGACACTGAATTGGTCCCTTCCTCTGTAGAATGAGGGAAGAGAACAATGCACTAGAAAGATTATTTATTTTTTGAAGCTATTGCTTATTAATACTACTTTTTAAATCTGACTATTAACACAGAATCATAGAATGTTAAGGGCTGGAAGTGACCTGGAAGATCATCTCATTCCATCCCCACTGCTATGGGCTGGAATACTTTCCACTAGACCAGATTGCTCAAGGCTTTATCCAACCTGGCTTTGAACACTTCCAGGGCTGCGGCACCCACAAGTTCTCTGGGCAACCCATTCCAATGCCTCACCACCCTCACAGTAAAGAATTTCTGTTTAATATCTACCCTAAATTTCCCCTTTTTCAGTTGTGCCCACTACTCCTTGTCCTATCACTACAGTTCCTGACCAAAGGTCCCTCTCCAGCTTCCCTGTAGGTCCCCTTCCATTACTGGAAGGTTGCTGTGAGATTTCCATGCAACCTTCCCTTCTCCAGCCTGAACAGCCCCACCTTGCTCAGCCTGTCTTCAGAGGCGAGGCGCTCCAGTCTCCTTATCAACTTCATGGCCTCTTCCAGGCTTGCTCCAAAAGTTCCATGTCATTATGCTGGGGACACTAGAACTGTACACTACTCAAGGTGGGATCTCACAAGAGCAGAGGAGAGGGGAAGAATCACCTCCTTCAACCTGCTGGCCACACTCCTCTAGATGCAGCCCAAGACACATTTGGGCTGTGAGAACTCATTGCCCTCTCATGTTGAGTTTTTAATCAACCATCACTCCCAAGTCTTTCTCCTTAGGGCTTCTCTCAATCACTTCTCTGACCAACCTGTAGATGTGTCTGGGGTTTCTGTGGCCCAGATATAGGACCTTCCTCTTTGTTTTGTTGAACTTCACGAGCTTTGCATTGGCCCATCTCCCAAGCTTGTCCAGGTCTCCCTGGATGACATTCCTTCCCTCCAGCATGTCCACTATACCACACAGCTTGATGTTGTCAGCTTAGGGTGCATTTGATCCCACTGTTCATGTTGCTGACAAAGATGTTGAACAGTATTGGCTACAGTACTGACCCCTGAGGGACACCACTCATCACTGGTCTCCACATGGGCAATGAGCCATTGACCACAAGTCTTGGAGTCTGGCCTTCCAGTAATTGAGTGGTGCATTCATCAAATCCATCTACCTCCAATTTAGAGACAAGGATGTTCATGCAGGATAGTTTCAAATGCTTTACATATGTCCAGGCAGATGATGTCAGTTGCTCTGTCTCTATGTATCAAAGCTGTGGCCCTGTCATGGAAGGTCACCAAATTTGTTAGGTATGATTTATCCTTAGTAAAGCCATGTTGGCTGTTGTCAATCATGTCTTTGTTTTTCATATTTAGCCATAATCAATTTGACTGGTGATCAGATCTCCAAGTCATTCAGGTATTTTTGCAAGAGTATAGCAGCAAGGCAACCTGGATCAGCTGTAGTTAGCAAAAATTATTTTGGTCGTGTTCAGCAACAGATTTTTTCCTTTGTGCACAAGCAGTGTTGACTAGAGAATATACTTGCTGAGTTCTCTCTTTTCAATTTGTAGGAAGAAGGACTGGTAAATTGAGAAATATGTATTGGTAGAGGTTGCACTTGACAATAGTGAAATTATTTTTAATATACTCTGGTGGATTGAGAAGTAGAACATCAATAAAAATGCTTACATCTTTTCCTTTTCAAAGACCTTTATGACAATACATTTATCCTCCCAATACCACTGGGGAAAGTAGACAAGTATTAGCATTGCTGCTTTACAAAGAAACTGAAACCATGTTTGTTTGATACAACAGAACTGTTAAGTGTCAGAGGCAGGATTACTAACCTAGTCCTTTGAGCTTATCTTTCATGGGGATAATATTTACTGATGAAATAGGGAACTTTATTTTTGCTGTTGCACAGTCGTATTCTACAGTTGAAGAAGAGTAACTTCTAAGGTGGTTTTTTTTTTTTCTCCTCATTCTTAGTGTTTATAGCTAAACATCAGGTCTTAAGGGATGACTTCCTTATCTACAATTGCTCTTCATCTTATCTAACATAGATTCTAATGATAAAATCTAATAATAAAGACATGAATGCCACTAAAGGTAAATATACAATATAATATGGACCAAATTCAGACAGAATTGCCAGACTCTGTTTCTGTATCATTTTCTTTAAATAAAAAGCCTTTGCGCCTCTACTGGTGAGGTACTAGTTGATGAGTATAAAGGATTCATTCATGCAAAAATGAGGTTTATGATGTGCCTCCATTGCTAAGTGACTGTGGCACAATTGAACCTTCACAGTACTGAAGTTTACTGTGTTCGAATTTCTCCTCCAAGCCCAATTTCAGGATGCCCTCTAGCAATGTAGCTGTCTGGGAGCATGAAGGAGTGGGGAGGGTGCAGAGACGCTCTGCCAGCCCTCCTCCTCTGCTACAGGAACCTCATTCCAGAGATGGCAGTGGGGAACTGAACTGTGTGTTATCAACAAAAGGTATAACATCATAATGTCTTCCCATGGCCTTTCTTTTTTATCTTATAAGTGCAGAAGCCAGAAAACTGATTGAACATGGAAGGACCTGTGACCAAGGGGAAGTGTGCTAGCAGTGCTGTGTGTAGGAAAAACCACAAAACCAGGCAAGGTACTTAGATACCTGAATGATTTATTTCTGGAATAATTTTATTTTACATTCCACTTTGGTAGCTCTGAGCTGCATCGGAAATAAATATTAGCGACAAAAATTCAGAAACGCTATAGTATGAAGGATATGCTTCGCTGCAGTTGCTGAAAGATTTTATTTTAAAAAATTTAAATATGTATGCTGCAACAAAGAGGAAAGTTTGAGTGCTAGATGCCAGAAAGCACGTCATCTCAAAAGAAAGAATAATGTTTCAAAAATGCTGTCTTGGAAATCTGCAAGAAAGTTCATCTTAGGTTTTTAATAAGAATGTACCAAGATCTGTTCTGCTTCTGCCCTTGTGCATAAATAAATGCATGATGAAGATGTAGCTGCCAAGGTAAACAATTGAATACTCTTTCTCTAGTGGAGGCGTATTCAAGTAGCTTTTGTTCCACTCCTTTGAGGTAACACACAAATATGTAGTATAATCTAAGCTAAGTGAAAGTTTCTGCCTCTTTAGCTACAATACAAAGGCTTCATCTTTTCAGATACTGAAATTGAACTCTTTGCTTTGTTTTCTGAAAGAGTTATCAACTGTACCAACAAATGCCAATTAGCTAACTACTTGCTGGGAAGAAATTGTTACTTTTTGTTGTCCTTGGTAAAAGAAGCAGCGACATGTAGAAGAAAAATGAGGTTCTTTTCCAGCATCCTTTTTATTTTCATGCTTCTGTTTGGCCTGCCTTCCACTTTCTTTGTCAGTATCTGCCAATTTCTATTAGCTCAATAGTAGCATTCAGAGAGGACCACGGACTGAGTCAAATAATTAATTTCTCCACAGGAAGGGTGTTCAGGCATTGAAAAGGGCTGCCCAGGGAGGTAGTGGAGTTGCCGTCCCTGGAAGTATCCAAGAAATTACTTGATGTGCCACTTCATGCTATGGTTTAGTTGAGAAGGTGGTGTTTGGTCAAAGTTTGGACTCAATAGTCTTGGAGGTCTTTTCCAGCCTTAATGATTCTATGATTCTGTGAAAGAAAACCTGGAGTAGAGTGGCTATTGCCATGTGGCCAGTGCTGTGTTGCTAGGCTGACATCCTTTTGTGAAAGCATAAGCTGGTTCCACTTCTACTTCTGCATGACACTGACAAAAACCCCCAAAACTCTATTAAAAGTAGAATAATTTGTTAAATAACTAGTTTGAAAGTAATCACTTCACTCTTTCAGAGACTGACATTCTTTTAGTGATTTCTTCATACATCCAATAATCTCTGGGAGAAAAATGTGATTTAGGAAACACTACAAGATGAAAACTACTACTTTACCAATATACTCAACAAATATTGCAGAAAATTAAATCCTGGTAAAAATGGGTAATTGTAAAAAGTCTTAGCATATAATTTGTTTACACTACTGGAGAGAATAGTTGAATAGAAGATAAGCATAAAAGGGATTCAGGAGATTAGCCCAATTATCTATAATTAATTGACCATACATGTGTTCAGATATTACCACATCCTTGATTTAATAAAGAAAACTAAAATTACAAGTAAAATTTAACTACAGATAACTTATTCTCCCATTGTAACTGTTCTGGTTTCCAGCAGGTTATAATGCTGTTGCTTAACAAATGCCATTTATTTAGGGGTTGCAGTTTCAATTCTGTCTTCAAATACAATATTAACAGTCTTGCCTTGACTGTAATCTTACCTTTCTGGGGACTAATGCCTCTGAAAGAACCTCTGTTAAAATTTCTTTCTCTCAGAATCTCTAATTTCTGTATTTTATAATCCTAAGTATGCACAAAGAAAAAAGTCAAGCCCTGCCAGGGCAGCAAGAGTCTTACTGTTTCTATGCAATCCCTTGACATCTTACACCACTCAAGTTTACTGCCCATCGCTGGGGCATTTGCCTCCCCAGGATATCCAGGTACCAGCAATATTTCTTGCAATTACAACGTCTTTGCATTTAAGAGAGTTTTAACATGACCTCTCATTTAAATGGGTCCATAGTTGTCTAGATATGAAAACATGGTTATAGCCATCAAGGAGAACAATATTGACATTTAATTGCTGGTTTGTAGAGCACATTCTTTTTCTTTAGTGTTGCTCTTTCCTCATTAAATTGCCAGTGATGATGGAGTCCATTAAACCTGTGTACGCAAGAAAATTGAATGAACTTAGATAAATTTGATCAGCCTTCTTGTGTAGACAGTCTTAGTTTGGAGAAGAGTGTCTTATAACAATTTAGAAAAAGTAAACATAAGCCATCATTATCCACAGAGGAACTTGCATTGATTTAGCTAAATCACTTTCTAAAGCTATTTTCTTTCCTACAGTGTTGCAATTTCCTTGTGTAGAGAAGAACCTAACTAGATTGTCTTTTGCCTGCACAGCATTAGGAAAATTCCCAGAAGGTCTCTGTTTTACCTACATGCAACCATGGTTGTGAGTGTAGACTGGGGAATGGAAGGCTGGAGAGCAGCACTGTGGAAAGGGACCTCGGGGTCCTGGTTGATGGAAAGTTAAACATGAGTCAGCAGTGCCCTGACGGCCAGGAGGGACATCCCTGTCCTGGGGGCATCAGGCACAGCATCGCCAGCCAGGCAAGGGAGGAGATTGTGCCACTCTGCTCTGAGCTGGAGAGGCCTCACCTCAAGTGCTGGGGGCAGTTTTGGGTGCCACAATATATAAAAGACGTTAAACTATTAGAGAGCTTACAGAGGACGGCAGTGAGAATGGTGAAGGTCCCTGAAGGGAAGCTGTGTGAGGAGTGGCTGAGGGCACTTGGTCTATTCAGCCTGGAGGAGACTGAGGGGAGACCTCACTGCCGTTACAACTTCCTCATGAGGGGAAGAGGAGGGGCAGGCATTGAGCGCTGCTCTGTAGTGACAGTGACAGATCTTCAACATCCTGATGGGGGAAGGTGAAGGGGCAAGTACTGATCTCTTCACTCTCAGGACCCTTGACAGGATTCAAAGCAATAGCATGAAGCTGACTCAGGGGATGTTTAAGTTGGGTATCAGGAAAAGGTTCTTCCCCCAGAGGGTGGTTGGGCACTGGCACAGGCTCCCCAGGGCAGTGGTCACAGCACCAAGCCTGACAGAGCTCAGGAAGCATTTGGACAATGCTCTTGAGCACATGATGTGATTCTTGGGGTGTCCTGTTCAGATCTGGGATTTTGACTCAGTGTTCCTGATAGGTGCCTTCCAACTCAAAGTACTCTGTGATTCTGTGTGTTTGAGGCGAGGAGACACAGATGCCTAAGATGAATCAATATTTTTTATCATATATGTATAGCAGTAATTTAATATATATTTATCTATATGTATTTAATTTGTAAAATATGTTTTTTTAGTTACTTTTAAATGCTTGTTTTAGCTAGACTACAGAAAATACAAGTTCCAGAATATACTGAAAATAGAGTCAAACATCTGCAGGGAACTTCTTATGAGCAGGCAAATCCACTTACCTAAAGACCACTGAACTGAATAGAATCTTAGTTTTTTGACCAAAGAGCTCTTCAAGAATCATGAGATCAAACTTTTGGAGAGAAAGCCTTAATACTTTGTATATTGGAATACTAAACAAGTACCTCTTCTAAGGTGTGTAAGTCTGTTCCCCAAAAGTGTAGTTTTTTTTCATGGACCTGATTCTTTAAAATAGTCTCTCTCATCAAAAGTATTGATTTGTTCAAGAATCCTACAAATAATTAGGTTTCAAATTATATGCCTTGCAACTACATATATAAACATACTAACAACAGGCAAATTTCTGTAGCATACCTTTGCTAGTTATAAAATTAGATGGTTATAAAACTAAAAGTACTAGTAGTTGAGCATAAAAAAAATATAGAGTAAAAGTTGCAAACTTATAGAAAGGGAAAAGGTCTTATTTAAATATTTATATCTCTTTCAAGTTACAAATTGGAATTTTGACATCATATTCT
The DNA here is from genome assembly GCA_013397815.1 of Aleadryas rufinucha. Lineage (NCBI taxonomy): Eukaryota > Metazoa > Chordata > Aves > Passeriformes > Aleadryas > Aleadryas rufinucha. Next base: position 57,028 of record VZTH01014292.1, on the reverse strand, counting down.
GGCCAATAATGTAATTTTACACTGCCTTAAATCCTGCCATTATATAAAAATAATATCTGATGTGATGTCTAGATGACATTCATTTAAAGATATTAACAACAGATGGATCTCCTTGAAAATCATAAGAATAGGCTACTGGTCCTCTTAAACTGCAGTTATCAAATCCATGGTACCTAACTCACAGGTTAATGGGCTGACATTTGTCTAATATATTTGTAAAGCCATCATTTTGCTCTCTAAACACATTTAGTCACTGCTAAATTCAGAATAAAAGAAGCTTGACTGATGCTGACATAATTAGTAGAAAATGCATTGTCTCAGGAATTAATTGGTCTTGGAAGATTCACACTTCTGCTGAAGAAAGCTAAGGGTGAGCTATTTGAATTTTTGACTCCAGGTATTTTAACATGTTTTAAGTAGGAGGATATGTCAATAAAACCAAAAATTGGTTACCACTGTGTTACTGTGTTTTCAAAACAATTTCTGTAATGTTTTTGAATTGTTCTGAGATGCTCTGAGTTTATGGTTTCTAAGTGAGATAGATTCCTGATTTGACAGTTATCAATGAGGTTGCTCATGGAACGGAAGAGAACAATTAGGTACAAACTGAGGTGCTGCTGCTTACAGGCAGTGTCTTCTCCTCTTCTAACCAAGCCAGTTTTTCACAAGCTATTTGACACGACTGTCTGCTGGAACTTGACAACATATGTATTATTTTTCCTTGCTTTTATTCTCATATTTTGTGCTTCATATTTAAAAGCTTCCTCATCTTGTCCCTGTCCTTGGATCTCACTTTCTGTCTGTAAAGCACATGTGCTACAGGCTGAGGAGAAGTGGCAAAGCTAAACTCAATTATTTAGCAAGCTGAGTAGCACAGCTGCTTTTGAAAATAATTTTATCTCTGAGTAATAAAATTTCATAAAAAGTAAAATACAAGACCATATTAATTTAACACCATTTGGTTTCAGAGTGATGGAAAAGATTGGAGAACAATGTTAATGTTTTATTTATTAACCTTCTGTTGCATTAAAATTCAAAATTAAATATGTCATAAAATACTTAAATTCACTATTCTCATGGGGTTTTTCCCCACAACAGATTATGCTTAAGTTTTCTTTTTGTTTGGCAAATGTAGACATACAGAGCAATTTTGCCTTATGGGAGGATAAAGATATCCACCCCTTATGGAGGGATAAAGGTAGCTTAGCCTGGTATTTATCTCTGTTGTTTTTACAGTAAGTTTAAGCTAAGAGGTCAAAGGAGATAGGTTTGCTTGTTAAAAAAAAAAAAAAAAAAAAAAAAAAAAAAAAAAAAAAAAAAAAAAAAAAAAAAAAAAAAAAAAAAAAAAAAAAAAAAAAAAAAAAAAAAAAAAAAAAAAAAAAAAAAAAAAAAAAAAAAAAAAAAAAAAAAAAAAAAAAAAAAAAAAAAAAAAAAAAAAAAAAAAAAAAAAAAAAAAAAAAAAAAAAAAAAAAAAAAAAAAAAAAAAAAAAAAAAAAAAAAAAAAAAAAAAAAAAAAAAAAAAAAAAAAAAAAAAAAAAAAAAAAAAAAAAAAAAAAAAAAAAAAAAAAAAAAAAAAAAAAAAAAAAAAAAAAAAAAAAAAAAAAAAAAAAAAAAAAAAAAAAAAAAAAAAAAAAAAAAAAAAAAAAAAAAAAAAAAAAAAAAAAAAAAAAAAAAAAAAAAAAAAAAAAAAAAAAAAAAAAAAAAAAAAAAAAAAAAAAAAAAAAAAAAAAAAAAAAAAAAAAAAAAAAAAAAAAAAAAAAAAAAAAAAAAAAAAAAAAAAAAAAAAAAAAAAAAAAAAAAAAAAAAAAAAAAAAAAAAAAAAAAAAAAAAAAAAAAAAGAATAATATAGTGGAGTTTAAATAACTGAAATACCCTTTTCAAGTCTGATTTAGTTCAGCCAGAATAGAGGTCAAAAGGATGGTTTAGTTCTTGATAACATGGGCAATATTACAGTCTTTCTATAAATTCAGACTTTTGTCATAACTGCTTGTTTGGCAACTCATGTTCTCCAGATTCCAGTTAAGTAGTTAATTTGTCACAAGATTTTTTTTTCCCCCGATTATTAAAAAATGTCTCTTGCTACAGTTTTTGAAGTATACTTTGATTTAGACTAATAGAGTGTGGTGTTTTTTTAGCACAGTAATTAATTAAGAAATGGTCTGCTGAAACAAATAGTTGCTTCTTGGCCTTGCTTTTGTGATTTGAGTATGTTGTGTTTCATCCCCATCTTGTCATCCTCTGGTCAGCACTGTTTTTATGCAGAGTTGTAGTGGCTGTAGCTCTCGATCTGTGATCACTGTAAACCCTTAAAGCTCAAACAATTTCACATTCTGTTCCAAATGCATTCATCTGATTAAGTAATTCAGTACCATCCATTTCCTTTATTGATAAAGTCCCATGATCACACCTTTCTTGGGCACTGTAAAGGCTACAGCCACAGTACTCTTAAACAGCTAATGTGGAGATTCATTAATTTTAATTTCTGTATTCATTAACTAATTTCTAAAATACAGTTTAATGGATTAAATTACATTCTGGTTTTGTCTATTTTACTACCAACTCTGCACTTAGTTTTTCTTGAAAAACATTTTCTACTCTACTAGTTTGTAGTAATTAAACTATGTGCTGATATAAACTGTTTTAGAAAGAGTTATAACTATTGTATTTTTTTTAATTTATTGTTTATCATAACATGAGAATAAGCAATTGAGTTTGATTCACACTTCTTCAAAGGATTTATAAATTTATGTTTCTAGGAGAATCCTCAAGTAGTTTCTAGTGGCATAAGAAAATAAATCCTTTTAAAAGAGCAAGAGTGAGGACTCCCCAGTATTGTTGCAGAAGACTGGATATGCATGAAATTCCTTTTCAGATTCTACTGATTCATCTACATCAACTGCTTGATGTCACAATTTATGGAGGGAGGTACATATGAGATTTCACTACAGAAGCTGTTTCAGGCTGTTGCCATCAACTGTTTTTCAAAGAATACTGAGATAATCATTAGTATTTCCTTCTGCATTCCCTCAGTGGACTTCTGGTCCCACAGATTATAGCTATTAGAAAAACTTGCTTTTCCGTGGAGTGTGAAATTTATGGCTTGTCAGTGTTAAGATACCATGGCTATGGTAGGGTTTTGGGTTGGCTTCTTTCTTGTTTTCTTTCTGTGGAGGGAAGGAATTGAGATTGTTCGTTGCCTGATGGCCCAAGGAGAATTGCTGTGTTCGCTTTCCCCTGCAGAAAACCCACACTGTCCATTTGGCCTTAGCAGGGTTTAACACTGGTTTGTTTGTGCTTTTCTGCAGAGAAGGGAGACAGAAAGGAAACTGAATGGTTTATGTGACCTGAGCTGGAGAAGGAAAGTTTCTTGTTTTCTGCTTTGTTGCTGCTGCTGTTGGAAAATTGTGCTGTCAGTTTTTCCTGTCAGCAAGGAGGTGTTATCCTGTGCTATTATTCCCTTCTGCCAGGGAAGGAACATAACTGGATGTCCTCCAGCTCTGAATCCAGGAATCCACACTTCCATTTCAGTTTACTTGTTTTCTGAAACTTTATCTAATGGATGTCCTGAATCAAGGATTCAGGGCAACAACTGAAATGAAGCCATTTATTTCTAAAGTCAGATCACCAATGTAAACTCTCAGCAACTGTCTAACATAGTGTTCAGTGAAAGTAATAGGTCTGTACATGGTAGGTCTTCTTGCTTGCACCTTGCTTTGTTCCTTTTTCACTGATTTTAAATGGTGTTGGGTGCTTGCATTTGATAATAGACCTTGGGTTTAATTCTTTTGTGCAGTAACAATTTAGGGTATGAACTTCCCTAATGTTTTATCATGTTATGTTTTGTAAAAAGGTAAATCTGCTTAAATCGGTGAATTTCACTGCTTTTAGTCAAGATATATCTGGAGAAGAAAAGGAAAACTTGATAAGATCATAGATGACCTCAAAACACATGATAAAGAAAGGACCACTCTTTTGGGCCATGGGAAATAAAACAGCTCTTTTCACCCAGTAAAAATAAATTTCTTACTAACAAATAGCATAGTGTTATTCCTAAGAGTTTTTAGCCTGTACTTAATAGCAATATTAAGAGGATTCCAAATAGAGAGAAAAGAAGTACAGAAGACTTAAGACAAATACCCAGCATCCCAGATGTGTCTCACCAGGACTGATCAGAGAGGAGATCACCTCCCTGCACCTGCTGGCAATGCTCTCCCTGACACAGCTCAAGATGCAGGTATTAAAGTGTTTTGAGTCCTTGCTACAGTCATTGTCTGCTGTAGTATCACCTGCATGTGCCTCTATTCATTCTGTAAGCGTTCAGGAGGAGTCTCTCTGATTAAGTTGCACTGGCTTTTTAAAAAGCAGACCAAATTGGGTACAATGCCTTAGAATCGTAATTGAGATGAGGACTTAAGATATTAAACAACTGAATACCCATAGACAAGATCATCTGAAAAATAAAAAGGGAATAAACTATTAAAATTGACACAGACACACAGATATACACTACTGTATGTCATGGTGATTCCTTTGGAAAGATATATTTTACAGTCTGAACTAATGTGTTTGTGGAAACAATGATAGGAAAAGCAGGGATGGGTTCTCATTTTAAGGAGAAAGATTAGCTCCGGTATTCAGGTAAGGGAACCATTAAGTTCATTGTAATTCCATCCACTAAGATCTAAATTCACTGCATTTTTTTTAAAAGGTCTTTTCATTGTCTGTTAACGCAGACATTAAAGCAGCTGAATGAAGCTCACTTTCTCCATTCTCCTTCCCTGAGGGCTAGTTTATTCTTTTCTACCGTCTCCATTTCTTCCAAAATGTACCAAAACATTTCCCTCTTAAATGAGTTCTAGCAGGGGACTAAAAAGAAGAAAATTAAAGAAAACAAACTCAATCAATAACGAATAATGGAGAAAGAAATATTTTCTTCAATATTTGCTAGTACTTTAATCATCCAACCATTCCCAGCCCTCCCAAACTTTAATATGGACTTAGCTTTTCCAGATGCTGTTCTTTACTAATAAAGTATATTACTCAAGTTTTGACATTAGTGTGACATTAAGAAACACTAATTTTTTTTTCTTATTTCAAAACCCTAGCAGTTCAAGTTCAAACTTTTCTATAAGATGGTGTGGTGGTTTATTTTAGTTTAATTTAGGGGTGTTAGTCTTTATTTCTAAGAAATATCTTATACTATCTTACATATGAGAATTCTGTAAGAAGTTAAATGGAGGGATGGTATTCTTCATGCACTTCACTGCCTGCAAAAGTCTCTGTTTACAAAGGTAAAGTTTTTTCATCTGTTGCTTTCAATGAAGTGTAGGGAAAAATTTTTTAGAGGTCATCTACAAAACTATGAATTATAGAAGTGCCATTAGATTAAGAGGAAAAAATAAGGAAAAGTGTAGTACAATCACTGAATTTTATTTTCAAACATGTCATAGTTATTTTGGACTATCCTTGTAGTCACTCTGGCCTTTGGATTAAATTAAATCAGCTTCAAAATCTACTCCTGAATAACTTTTGTGTGACAGCCTCAAAGTGACAAGTTATACAGCTTGTGTGTTCATTTTTGCTCAATTTGCATCTTAAAAGTACTGTGATAGTTATTTGAGAATGAAGTTCAAATCTGGTGTTTAAAAGTAGTTTAGACATGTTAATTATCTGCTTGAACCAGGGTAATATCTGATATGGGCACAAAGAATTGGTAATCATTAAGTGAAGCAAAAGCTCATGCAGAATACATACTTGAAACTTTTGAAATCTTCCATAAGGTTCTTATTATTTGTAAATTAAACCATAAGCATTTCTGTATCTGATTGTTACAGTGGAAGGGAAAATGCTATCTTCTGATGGATAGATGTTTATGGTGCTATTGAGAAATGAATGAAGAGGATGGCAGTGCTGCCAGGGACTTCACTGCCCCAAAGTTCTGCTTACCTAGTGCCAAGCTCTTTTGGCTGAGGTGCTTCAGCTGAGCTGAGTGATTAACACAGGGTCTTTACTTGTCTCACTGAACTCCCAACCACTGCTTCCTCTTCCTTACTATCAGGGAAGAGCCACAGAGGAACAAGGATTTTGCAATGATTTGCTTGTGGACTCTGTGCATCTCTCCTAAGGCTGGATGGATCTCAGATGTGCTAAGTAGGGCACATCACGCTGGGTCCCTGGTGGGACAGCTGCTGCCCAGCAGTGGCCTCTTGCCAGTTAGCCTTGTCACTGGTGGACTCCCTTTGCTGCTGTCCCAGGGAAGATATTTTGTGTTTAATAACCAGAGTAGTTTGTAAGCCAGTTTAAATGAAGGTGCAAAGACTTTTGAGAACAAAAAGACCTTTTTTTTTCTAGGCCCAATTAAAAAAATATACTCATGTCCTAGCATGTATTTTTGTAAACTATTCTTGATTCATCACCAAGGGGTCTTAAAAATGTTTCAGTTTTACGTAGACAGGGCAAGAATGGAAGATTAGTCACTTAAAGTGAATTACAATGTCAGTTCACATAGTGCTTTGTAGAAGTTTGAAAATTTGAGAGGACTACTTAATTTATTTTAAATTAATTAACATTTAGATTTCATCAAGGATTAGGAGGGCAATAACAATGTGGAATTGTTAAAATTATTCCAATCCAATTAATTCTGGGTGATAACTGCAATAGGTAGTAGCAACATCATGATGGGTTGCAAAAGAGTGTTAACTCTCCAATCTAACAAATATTTAAATCTGTGAAAAGTACAAAACTCTGCCTACTGAGATATTAAATCAAATTCAGTCACTTCTGTCCCAAATGCAAGGGTCCTGCTATCACATGATGCTTTAAATATAAAAAGTTTAATATAGGCAATGTAACTTCTGCTATTTCAAAATGTACACCTCTCTAACTAGCTAAATAATGATAATATTTTGGAATTTGTATAATATTAAACTGTGTACCATGAAAACCATGCTTGCTTCTCAGCAGCTACTGAAAAACATATTTCAAGTCCCAAGTAATTAAAATAAGCTACACACATATTCCCGAGAGGAGACACGCACTGAAACAAAAACAGTTATTGATAGTAGTGGATATTACTTTGTGTGAATTTAGAGACTTTTATTTGATTTTTAAGCATTAAAATGCCATTTCATATAGGCTTGTTAATGCTACTGGCTGTTTCAACCTGTCATAAAGGCTTAAGTTTTCTTAGCAACAGCAATTGAGTTCATTCTCTTTCTTTCTTCATACTTTCGTATTCATCCACAGGTTCAAAACAGTACAGCCCTCTCCTGCTCTCATAGCATTTCCAAAGTAGTCAACTGGATGTTTATTATAGTTCTGAAAAAGATGAATGGATATATAGGACTTCATCAATAACTTGTATTGTACTCCTAACAATATATGTTTTGTTTATGTTTCTGATCTTCCAGCTGTAGGATTCAGATGTAGGATTATGGCTAAATAAGGCATACTAAAATTTAGTATAAAACACATTAAACTATTTTGGGACAGGGCATTTTTACGCAGTGAATCTGTTGGTTTTGGGTATAATTATACTGTCTAAAACTAGTACTGTATCAGCCTACAATACCAGAATAAATCAAATGACAAATATCTTCTGGATGCCATTTAAAGATGGTCTGTTTCTTTATGCCACTTTTGGTTACATGAAAATATATGTACTCACTAAATTTCTGCAACCAAGTATTTATTTCTAGGCTTTTTAAAGCCCAATCATTTTCCTTAGAGTACATGTCATCCTCATCCCATGCAGAAAGATCAGGGAGTGGGGCTGAAATTATAATAATGGGATGAGTCTCTCAATATTAAAATCAATGTGCTTTTCATCCTTCTCAATGATGACTTTTGAAATCAGCTCCCAGAAACAGCTTGGTATTTGTGAGACTCTTCTGTTGATTGCAGTTGAAACCATGTAACTTTGCTGTTGTACATTTCAATTTGTAAGTTTGTTTACTTCACCTGTAACCTCTAGGCGAACATATTAAGCCAGTTATTATCTTTTTTGCCATGTGGACAATGTTTGACTCATATATGCTTCATAAGGCATCTGCATTGTCATAGCAGTAGGGAAAGACATGGTGCAGGAAGCCTGATGAAAAGTGGTGAGAGCATCACCAAAAATTTTCTCCTGTTGCCCAAAGGAGAAAGTCATGCTGCAGGCAGAATCCTAGTAAAACTGGATTCATTTTGCCTGGATTCTGTCTATGCTATGTTTCAGTCATTAGAGAATTTAATTCTTCCTTTACCTGCTTCAGAAAGTTAACATGTCGTCTTGGAATCACTGAAGATTCTAAGCTCAATGACATTTTTTCTCTTTAAAAGTGCTGTTAGCCTTCTTAGTGCAAAAAGATCTTGTTCTCTGTGATCTATTTTTATGCAAGTCAATGAAAGCTTGGTTTGCAATTCATCATTTATTCATCACTTGTAATGCTGCCTTGCTTATGTCCAGCCTAGTTATAGTCCATTGTGAAATGTCCACATTAACACAAGCCTGCAGTTACAATTGTCTGGCCACTTACAAATATAGAATGTCTAGATTCAGGACAGACATCAATTCTAATCAGTATTTTAGCTGTATTTTGAAATTAGTACATGAGGACAAACATCAGTTCTTCTATCCATCTGTCTTTTTGAGTACATAGCAGAGCTGACCATGACTTATTTCTTCCTTTGCTAAACATTGTTGCAGGTATTTATGACCAAAGGAGACCAAAAAATTAAAATAAAATAGGATAAACTTTCTCTAGTGAATTCTTTGAATAAGGAGTCATTAATGGATTATTCTGTCCTCAGTCAATGCATACATTCATCCACTGCAAGATACAGGCACCTAATTGGAATATACCTTGTACCATACAGCAGCAAGAACATTGGTGTGTTGGTGCCATCCTGACACAAAAGCCTATGAGTACAAAAAGAGTTCAAGCTGCTTGTGTGATACACCAGAAAAATTCAGGTGTTAATGTCTACTGGACAGAATGTGAAAAAGCTTGTGGCAACGAACACACTTAAAAAAACCCCAGTGACCAGGGCAGATCAGTCCAGCCAGCAATCTTAGGTTTCCGTAGATGCTCTTTTGTAACAGTAGTTGCCAGTGGCAAATCCTCTCAGGTGCATTTTGCTACATGACCGTCTGACCTGACCTGCTAGATATTCTGCATTCTTCTTTTGTCTCGGCAATGGCAAAGTTGTCTGCTGAGCCCCAGAGGTGATAGCAACAGGCCAGTTCAACCAGTGCTACACAGAGCACTGCAGCCCATCTTCCATTCTGTACACAAGTACACATAGGATATCCATGGAATGCAAACTCAAGTTACTGATCTCTGACTTCAAGGCGTGTAAGGGTTTGGGCTCAGGATACAAGAAAGGTAATCATGCTGTAGAATGAGAGGTGAAGATGAGAGTTATGTGAGACCTGTGATCCAGCAAAATATCATGGCAAGATTGTGGTTCATGTGCAATATTAGAGAATGTGTGCTCATAAAGGCACAAAAATTTATATATATATACAGGCATACAGGCATAAAAATTATATATATGAGTTCTCCCTGAACAGTAGAAAACAAAGGAAGAGGAATGAGCACAGCTATCTTAAAACACTTCGGAAAGTTGTTCACGTACTTTGGGTATGAGAACTGTTTAGGAATCTGCTTGAAGAAGAGGGACTTAGAAACCAGAAGGTTAAACACATAGACAAGTTTAAATACCCTCAGGTACTTGTTATATGTTAATTTAGAATAATAATGCTTTAACCAGCAAATATTCAATAGCTGATGAGACAGATCGTTTCATTGTGACGTGAACGTAATTAAAATGTTCTCTGAGAAGCTAATTGCCTACTGGTAAATTGCTGTTTAAGTAAGACTTGCCATTGCATGAAAATTTACAACAACATTCTACACCACTCCTGGTGATTTTAAGATTCCCAGTGTACTGGATGTGATAACGTATTATGCAGGTAGAATTCTCTTCCCTTCTGGATGGTGATGTGTATAACTGTATTGTCCTTTGAGACGAGTTCTCCTGCAGTTGCTGGTCTCGCACTGCTCGGCAGCCTGCTGCAGATAAGAATGAGTGATGATGCCCTAGATTTTAATGGAAATTTTAGAGCGTGCACTGGTAGGGTGCAGTCTTCACCAGAGAAAAATGAGCTGACTTGCAGGCATGAGGGGTCATCAAGAAAGATAAAGAAATCGAACATATACTCCAGCCTAGGCAAGGCGTTTTAAAGGATATTATGGAAATGAGGAAGAAGTAATTTAATTTTTATAATGTCACTCCATTTAACTTTAAGATACAAGGTCAAGGTACTGTGTTTTTTGCAATGATTAAAGATTTGGGGTGTTCTTTTTGTAGGAACCAGTGGCTATTTATGTGGCAAAGCTTGAATGTGACAAAGAATTAAATTTGGAAGCATCAGAATTATGTAGTATCTCTTCCCAAAACCACATTACAGACAAATTGAAATTTAAAACAATTATCGAATTTTATCTTGACAGTCAAATTTCCTTAAGAAGCCTCTCTTTAAAGTTAGCTTGATCCCCAAACAGTAATATATCTTGTTTTTATGTAAAGTCTATGATGCTACATTAATCATGTACAGCTCCCTTTCAGCTACACCTCCCTTTACAACAAAAACCCAATGCTTCTGTTCATACTGAAACCTCATTTGCCCATTAGATGTGAGACTTTACAATGGATCAGGTTTGCAATACTGTCAAGGTTTTTTGAAATTATGATTAATTGGGTGAATTTTTACTCCGAAACCTCATGTAAACATTTTATTTTTAATGAGGAAAGATGATGCTGTATCTCTCCTGCATAAGCACATAAAAATAAAAACTGGGCGGAAAATTTTCCAGATGGGCTCATCTTAGAAGGCAGGGATAGCACAGGTAAGGGAAAACATTTTAACTTTTCTGTGTTTCTTTTCTGTCCAAAACCACAACAAATTCTTATTGAGTTTTAATGTAAAAAAGTCCACTTGCAGTTAGTTAGGTTGTCTGTGTCTGCAGTGTGCTGTGACTGATTTTACAGCTGCTTGATAGATTCATCTGGAGGGGTTTTAACCAAGTTTTTGTTTAAAATGGATTGCAGTTGCTTAGTGTGATTGCAGTTGCTTTAGTCCTCCTGACCAAGTCTAGTAAATAATGGTGTATCACCTTTTAATTTTTTTAAATCAGGTGCCTTCTGAAGCAGCCATGCTCCAAAGCCCAATAATAATAATAATAGCTTCTCCCCTCTCCCCCTGATATACTCATGTATGCTAATTCTAACTATGACAGTCACCAGGCTGTCACACAGATTTTATGAAAATCCCCTCTAGCTCCTGGGAGTTTCAAACCATAACTACCCTATTACTTAATTTGCTTTTTCATGTTAAGCATAAAAGATCAGCAGTGGTGCAAAGCAGTGTGTCGTACTGGCTACTCAGGCCACTACAGGTTCTCCTGACAAGCCCTAGTTTGTCAAGGGACTCTGTTTCCACATAGATGTTGTTTCAGTAGTAAATAGGAAGTGCAAAGACAAGCAAAACTCTCTAAAATTTGACTGGGTGTTTGACAGAAGTTGATTTGACAGAATCTTATTTATTTTGATTCAATTCATGCTCTCTTCAATCTCAGTATTAAGGTTCTGATACAGATTTCTTGTTTGTTAAATGTATGTGGGGGGAGAAATTTTGTGTTGGGGCAGGAGAGAGGAAACAGAAGATAACTAGAACAGGTCTGCTGTCAGAACCCTTGTGGGACAGGACATTGGATTAATACGCCACACCCCAAATCTTAGTCCTTATTTTTGAAATATTTCTGTCATAATGGTAGTCTTTGGGGTTGTTTTCTGCACTGAAGATGTTAGTGCAATCAAGGAGTAGAAGATTGCTTGTCTTAAAGCACTATCTCTCTTTAAACACCTGTGAGCAGATTTATAGTTGCCTACTAAGACACCATGCTTTTAGGAAAACTGGTGCTAGCCAATGCTGTTTATTGAAATTATTTTTTATACTTAATCTCTAGGCTGCTTTTCAGAAAACAGCTTTATGCTGGCTCTAGTGAGGACTAGGAAAATGAATGGGAATGGCTCAGAGACATCCTAGTCATAAAGAAAAAATCTGATCGATGCATTCCACAGAATGAGGTAAAAAGGGTCTCCAGGTTAAAAAGAAAAGGCTTAAAAATTATGTGCCTTGTTTTTTCTTAAGAATAAGACACAATATGTATCAAAACAGTTGAGTAATAGGACAAGGGACATTTTCATAGCAAAGTTCAGAGGTTAAAATTGAAATAAAGGTAACCAGAAGATGCCAGTAATATAGTCTCTTTTAAAGTTTTAATTACCTCAACTCAAGAAGGCAATTCTGAGATGCCTTGATTTCAGAAGAACATACACTTAAAAACTTCAGGAAAAAGATATCAAGAAAGGTAACACTGTACCATTCTTCTATATCCAAATACAAACACACAGTTATGATATAAATGTCATGTTACATCAGTATAAACTACCTTATGTACTGCATGTGTGAGTAGAACTTTTACTAAACTCATGTAAATGTACTTTTAAGTTGTTTTTAGCAGCAGGGAAATTCAAAAATGTAGTTAGTGTTAGAAAAGGCCTTTTGAAAATAGGTCAGAGAAAATAAAAACAAGCAAGGGAGAAAGTCCTAAATGTCCTATTCTGTTTTCTTAAATATGTATAAACAAACATCTATAAACCTTTTCCTAGGTCTTCAATGAAGAAATAACATAGCAGTGACTTTATGGCAATTATCTTGCCTTTTGTGTTTAGGGCTTTTTTTGTATTGTTTTAAAGGCAGTGCATGTGCTTCTAGATTATCACTGGTTATTTTCTGTAAAATGTAGTTTAAACTCCAGAACCATATACTATTCTTTCCAACACATTGACACATTTGGTACAAACTAGTAATGCAAATGAGAGAGCAGCACAAATACTCTAACCATCTTTCCCAGAGAGCCAAACAGGACGGCGTATGTGTTAACACTATGAGTCATGAGTGTGAAAGACGCTTGCTTTTCGCCTGTGTCCCAATTTTTTTGTTCCTTGCTATTTCTAGAATTTTCTCTGAGATCAATGGAAAGAATGGTTTGTCTTTAAAGCCTGATTTATTTACATGCTATCTTTAGCTTAGCTGAAGTCCTGACAAAAAGAGAGATTGCAAATCCTGGCAAAGAGAAGGATCAAGAAAGTAAGTGGAAAGGGTATGACCATAGAGGAGTGCTTTTATGTCTTGTGACTATTTTGTTCTTGCTTCCCCTGGCAAGATCCTTCTATGCTGCCTGACAGACAAAATAAAGGTATGACAATGGAAATGAGATGTAAAAGAGAGGATAATATTTGAAGACTGAAGAGATAGGGTACAGTTTTATAATTTAATGTATTTTTTTCATTTTCAGCTAAAGTAAAGATAACTCATCTTCTTCCACTAGCAAATAAGCTCTCACTGATTCAGAATGATCCAAATGCTTCAAAACCTGGCACTTATTTAAACAGGAAAAACAGCTCATCCATTTTTGTTAGACTTAGCTCTGAATTGCACTACAATTTACAGTGATTCAATGAGTAGGTTGAGCAGACTCTTTTTTGACCCTTCCTTTCTGGGGCCTGTAAGTGGAGAAATTACAGCAGAATGTGCATTTCTGTGAGCAAAAGTTACCTTTTCCTCTTAAAAATTGTAGAAGTGATTTATTATCATTTCAAATAAGAAAAGTCAGCAACACTGTTCTTGGTTTCAGATGGCTTTCTGTTTTATATTTATAGATGTGTTTCTTATCATGCCCTCCTCTTAGGGTTCAAAACACTTCACTTGAAACCCTTTCTTTTTGTCTGACTTAAGTTTCTAATGGAGATCAGGAACACTGAGGAAAAATAGTATTTTAAACACTATCTCTGTCTAAAGGAATTGTATTGTCTAGTGTCTCTAGGGTGTCTTGAAGAGTGTATGTTATTTACAAAAGCTGTGTTCTCATTTAAAATCTCATTGTGTTATACATGTTACCACTGACAACACTTCTGGGAAGTATCCTCCTGCCGTCAGTCCTGTGTGGTTATTTACCCAGACAAATAGAAATCTTGATTCACCACAGAAAGAATGAATTATGTAACTTCAGTCTTTGCAGATTTTCTGAGGACTAATGCATTATTTTTGACTAGTGTCAGGAACTAGGATATTTTAAACAGAAAAAACCAAACAAACAAAAACCAAAAAACCCTCAAACAACCAACCCCTCAAAACAAAAACAAATACAAACAAACACAAACAAACACAAACAAACAAACCCTCCCCCCCCAACAAAAAAACCAACCCTCCAAGCAAACAAAAAATCCCCACAAAAGAGCAAAACCCAAAACCAAACACCAAACAAGTTTGGGTTTTGTCATCCTTTTACTTCACATAATCCTCTATAGTTCTATAGAGGATCTTTCCTTCAGAAAAACATTAAGCCTAGAATAAGGAAAACAGGGGACCTCATTCATCTGAAAGGTGTGACTAAATCATATTTTGCCTTGTATTCTGTCTTGTCAATGTCCAGTTTCACGAAAAAGTAGCTGTGCAGAACCTCAGTGAGTTCAGACTCCTCTCACCTCCATTTGCAGGTAGCTGTTTCTTTTCCTGGCAGAACTCACTGAAGCTGTCTGAGGATTTATATTTTGTTGATAAGAAATACATAGGGAGAGTGGAGTTTGACAATCACAAGTGTCTTTAATTGGGAAGTAATCAAGATTTAGAGTATATCTATCATGCAAAGTGAAACACCTGAGATGCTTCAAGACTGGCTTTCATAGAACAAGTATGTGCTTATGACATTCCCAAGTGTTTTGGCATGAACAACAACAACAACAAAGAAAATCTTGGTGTAGGTTTTCTGCAATTACAACATATTTAGTCTGCTTTTAATTATACTCTTTGTTTCCTTTTTTTGTGTGGTCATCTGTCTGGGATGATGCATTTTAGTAAATGCACTTATTTGTACAAATTCATGAATACTTTTATGGACTGTTATTTTTCCTGGCTTCCTGTCTGTCTTTATGCAAAGAAATTATATTTACATCTCTTTGATATTATTTGCTCTTTTCTGATATAGCAATTAGTAATAAGAAAACACTTATGTTTTGCTCAAGGATATGTATATGAGAAATACAGATTTAATAATTATGATGGTGTAAGCATTTTCAGATGGTAGATTCATAACAATATTTTATTTTGAGGTTATAACTCCTGGCAGACTCAAAGGAGGTGATTTCTAGAAAAAAAAAAAAAAAAAATCTTCCTTGCCTCTCTTGGAAAGAGGAGAGCAGAGAAGCCACAAAGTGACTGTGAACCTTAGATGAACCAATTTTCCCTCGTGGCTCCAATAGTTTAAGCCTCGTGCATAAAGTGCCTCTGACTTCCCCAGAACAGACCAAGGGTCAGAGTTCTGCTGCAAGCCCTCCACTCCCTGGTTTTTTTCTGGCACTGCTGGACTGGGAGGACTTGGAGGGACTTTTCAGCCTGTTTTCCTGTGTAAATGGAGCTTATGAGATTTCACTGTCCATCTTCAGTCTGTGATTCAAACTGAATCCTGTATTTGATTTTCATCTCCATGCCCAGAAAAGTTATTTGTTGGGGTGGATTCTCTGAGGCATGCGTACTCAATCCTGTGGCCTCTAGAGATTCTGCAGAAAAACAGAATAGTGAAGGGGAGTTTATAGCCAAACAAATATTTTCCTCTTTTATATTAATGTTAGAATTTCATGGCCAGACTTCTGCATAACCTATGCAATCTATAAGGTGTATTAGATATGCAGTGTCACAGTGAATTGAAGAAAAATACTTTCTTGAATGTTAAAATTACCATGGAAAAAAAATTATATGCAGTTAAAGAAGTACTTTGGTCAGAATTATTCAGAAAACTGTAAACACTTCATTCTGACCAAAATATTTGCAACATATGTTAAGCACAGAGCTATTAGCATTTTTAAGGGGCA
The DNA here is from genome assembly GCA_013397815.1 of Aleadryas rufinucha. Taxonomy (NCBI): domain Eukaryota; kingdom Metazoa; phylum Chordata; class Aves; order Passeriformes; genus Aleadryas; species Aleadryas rufinucha. The sequence continues at coordinate 41,047 of VZTH01014292.1, read as the reverse complement.
AAATCAGGTTTGAAGGCTGCAAAAAACACCTAATTTGTGTTGTTTCTCCTATTTCCTACTGCTTTATTAAGTTATTAGCAATATCTAGCTTTATCTAACTTCTTAAATGGAGTTCTAGTGATTGACAGAAAAATTCTGTCTATGTTTTCCCTTCAGAAAAAAATCAATATATTTATTTTGAACCACAATAAATTTTTCTGTATAGTAACCATTTTTCCTGCTGTGAGGGATGCTGCAATACAGAAAATAACTGTATTAGTACTGTTTAAATACTGAGTAGATCTCTAGTATGGTATTAATTCTGGTGACATTTACATCTATTTATTCTTATTGTAATGTTTTTAGTATAGACACAAAATAAGAAGACAAAATCAATTATATGTATGGACTCATTTTTAAACTTATTTTAGGAGAGACATGTGCACTAGAAGACTCCTTTTTTTTGTAGCAAAACTTACTTTTCACTTGGATTTTTTTGAGGGGTTGAATTGAAGGTTTTTACTTATGTCAGTTATTTCTTGGGATGTACCATTCTTTTGTCATGTTATTATAAAATATAATAATTTAAGTTACGTAAGATGATATTATTTAAAAAATGAATTACTTGAAAAGCAGGTATTTATTTAAAGCAAAATTTATTGCTGATTGAAAATATGTCCCAGCATAGAAATGAAATGTAAAATGTAAGTGTAGAAATTAGTGTGTAAAAACAGGGGAATTCCCCAAAATTCCCTAAATAAAACTACTGGTTTTGTAAAAACTATTGTTTTTCTTATGTGTACCACCCTGCAAAAAAAATTAGAATACAGTGATCAAGTTGTCTTTCTATTATTGTAACACTTTTACAAACTGTATTCAGGCATTATTAAAATAACAGTGCTAATATAATTTAACATTAATATAGCATTGATATATAGTCCTCATTCTCAGATGAACATATGGATAGTGATTGGATGTCAAAATACTGAGCTGTAAATGGCAGTGGGTTAATTCTGTTTTGTCTTCTCTAATCATGGGAAACTGTATTTAATTGCATACTGTCTACAATTAGAGTTATAAAATCATACAACATCCTTAGTTGGAAGGGACCCACAAGGATCATTGAGTTCCACTCTTGGCCCTGCACAGGACAGCCCCCAAAAATCACATCATGTACTTGAGAAGGTTTTCTGAATGTTTCTTGTGCTCTGTCAGGCTGGGGCTGTGACCACTACCCTGGGGACCCTGTGCCAATGCCCAACCAACCTCTGGGGGAAGAACCTTTTCCTAATATCCAACCTAAACCTCCCCTGACACAACTTCAGGCCATTCCCTTGGGTCCTGTCACTGTCACCACAGAGCAGAGCTCAGTGCCTGCCCCTCCTCTTCCCCTCACCAAGAAGTTGTAACTGCAGTGAGGCCTCTCCTCAGTCTCCTCCAGGCTGAACAGACCCAGTGCCCTCAGCCACTCCTTGTATGGCTTCTCCTCCAGACCCTTCACCATCCTCATGGCCCTCCTCGGGAAGCTCTCTAATAGTTTAATGTCTTTTTTATATTGTGGTGCCCAAAACTGCACACAGGATGAGGGGAAGCTCCACCAGTACAGAGCAGAGCAGGGCAATCACCACCCTGCTTTTAGAAACTTGGAAGTTTGCAGACATTATACATTATCCATAGAAAGCAAAAAGCATTGTGATATTTACTTAAGTGTGGCTCTTCCCTGTGCAATGTTACTTGATAGAAGTACAAGGGTATTTTTCCCTGAAGCCACTTTGCTGGAATCTAGTTTAGAGTGGTACCAAGTCCCCTCGTTGTCTATCACTCAGGGAAGCTGAGAGTGTTCAAAAACGCACAACTTCACACTTCTAATTCCTATATTTCAATGGGTCTAGTAAATCACCCATAACCCCTATTAAATATTTCAGTAAAGTAAAAAAACCCCAAGGTTTGGGGTTTTTTTTGTTTCCGTTTGTAACAAGTCTATGAAATAGTGACATCTTCAGAAAGAGAAGTAACATTTCCTGAATTACTTGCTTCCTGGGTCTCCATCCTTCATTGCATCCTGGGTCCCCATCCTTAGGCTGGAATTCCTTTGTCCTCAACACATAGTTCTCTCAGATTTGACACAGTTATTTCAATTTCAGTATAACCTCTGGTTGAAGATGTGAGAAGAGCCAAACTCCTGACGTTTTAAAACAGCCTATTTCTCTTCTAAAAGATCAGGATGTAGAGATGCATGTTTTTCACTGAAATAAAACTTTCTAATAAACATATTGATTTGTATTTTGAAACTGTTGTGCTGTTCTGAGAAAAATGTTAAAATTAAATATGCAATGAACATCAGTTCCTGAAAGTCTTACTATGTTTATACTATGAACTACTTTGAAGCAAGCTGATGAATTTAGTAATCAGAAATGAAATTATGGGAATATGTAAATCAGATATCCCTTGAGTAGCAACACTGGCATGCTTAGGAAAGCATTTGAATTAATAAAAGATCAGACCCCAATATACTATAATTATGCTCTGAAGAAGGAACAAGATGGATTCACAGGCTAAGATACTGAAGAAAATAAAGTGTAGCAAAGATCAAGAAACACCCCAGTGGTTGTTGTAGGGAGTAAAGCCAGTCTACTTAAATTAATATGACTCAGTTGGGACAGAAATCCTCTTCTCATCACTAAAAGAGCTCTAAAGCAGCAGCTCTTAGGAATCTAGAGCTGATGGAGATATGAAAGGCAAGGGAAGGTCCAGCAAGATCTAAGCAGAGGAAGAATGAAGATGATGTGATATCGGCTTACAAACGGTTGGTTTGTCGTCTGTCCCTTGCCACTGACATTCTCCCACAGGTTGGTCTTGCTCAGAGGCTTGAAGCAAATGTTGCTTTAAGGGAGACAGGAGGAGGAGAAGCAGCAGGTAGATAATTAATTCTGGCTGCCAGAATCCTCTGGTAAATAATTTGCTAGGCATTTTGGGGTCTGTCTTAAGTTCAGGACAGTTGACTTTATGCTGTATGATCCTTCCAGCACTGGGCAGGGAAATAACTTCGTTGCTATAATAAGAGCTCTTCCTTTTCTTCTTGAAAATTGAGTGTTTCTGCTGGCTTGGTTTATTTTGTTCTGGTTTTAATCTAACTGAAATCTCAGGCAATATTTTAGTTTTGTCTCCCTTATCTCATTGAACAAATACCCATGGTTTGTTCCTGTTGTTGCAAGGCAAGGACATAACACAATGATGGATAACAGGAAAATTGTGAAGTGGGGCTGTCCATGGTACCTAACACCCCATTTTACTTGCTTTGCACTTGAAGCTCCTGTATGCAAGCAGTTGCAAGCCTAAACTGATTCATCCTCTTGCCTACCACAGTAATTTTCCACAACTGGGAAGCCACTTTTGTAGGCTGGATATTGCTTAGGATACATTTATTCCTTTATAACTTACTACAATTGCAGCCAAGTCAGTGTACACTGCCTACTAGTCCAAATCTTTTGCCATCATCTTCTTACAAGCAGGCAGAATGATATTAGTAGAAGGTTTTTCTATTTTTGTCTGGTATGTGACTAATTTTTAGCTTTGACAGAATAAAAGTATCCAGAAACATTTCTTGTACCTGTCAAAAAAAATATATTTTAAATATTAGTGATGTAGAACAAACACACAAGGATTTTCTGATTGAAAAAAATGTATGTACAATTTTAATTTGCTTTAAAATAAAGTGTAAAGATATGGAGGAAAATTCCAGCAGAGAGGGTTATACAAATGTATTTTATACAAATATACAACTATAAAAATATATTAATATATTATTCAAATACTTGAAGGTGGAGATATCTGCAGTAGCTTATCTTAAAGGGGGGCTATACATGACCAATATGAGAGAGTCAATATGTGTAGCTTGTTCAATACTTCCAATCTGCTGCTTTCAATACTTCCAATGTAATGGGTTGGGTTTTTTCCATATCCAGAAGAACTGACGAATAACAATCAATACATTTCAAAAGAAAAAGGTAATATGTACAGCTTAAATATAATGTGTGAAAGGAAAACAGGATGCTGAGGCACATGTGTTTATTGCAGTGCTGCTGGGTTAATGAATAGAGATGATACTTTCCTGGTATAGATTCCATAGGAAAGCAACTTGGAGTTTTCTAGTTTTTGATGCACAGAAGGTATATAAGAAATAACTTGGGTTGTGCAAGGGTCTGGATAGTTCTGTAAGAATCAGAAAAATCTGTGATATCATAAAGGTGTTGGAACTATTTGTTTTTAATCAAAAAGAAGCAAAATAAATTGCTTTAAATATGGCAGAAAAAATTAAGAACTGCATTCACATTGAGTTGGATTAAAATCACTTATTTAGCTAAAAATGTTGTTGTGATATTAAGATAAATCCATCAGTATTACTGATGTCCTTGAAAACTTAAGACTAGGCTGTGTTTGAAGAAACTAGGCCATGTTGTTATTTTTAATATACTGGGACCTATTATATGAGTAGTTTCATTTGTGATAGATGGAAAGAATTGAAGATGAAGGACGCAATTTTTCTTATTGTTGACATTGTTTGCTCAGTTATAGCTTTGCAGAGCAGGTAAGGTATCAAAATGTCGCGAATATCAGAAATTGCAAATAAAAATGGTATCAAATCAGGCCATAGTCTATTCTATGTAGAGGTAAATTACAAAGTTATTTGACTGAGGATTGTCTTTACCTTTTGATGCTACATCAGTATGGAAATTAATATATTACAGTGGCATTCAGTGGTGTGTGCTGCAAGATCAGTGTGTAGGTTTTTGGACTCAGAGTTGAATTTTATGTGTTTAACCTGAAGCACTATAGTTAGCATGCAGTAGCAGTAGAGTTTTTGCAGAAAAAAAAAAGTCTCTTCTTTCTCCCTGCAGTATTTCTAAATTAGTTCTAAAATTAAATTGAATTAATATACTAATAAGAAGCAACTGTGTAATTTGGGCTAGAAACACAAAATAGACCTCTGGTCATGCACTTTACAGTTCAATACCGAAATGACTTTCATCACAATTTTGTGTTACATTAGAAAGGGACAAGAAATGTGAATTTAAAGGGATATGGCTCATTTTAACAATTACATCTCACTGGAAAAAATGGGAAAGATGTTCTTTTTTTTATGATGATGATGATTATTATTAATCTGGTGACTATCTTTATAAAACCACAAGGATTTAGTTTGATTGCAAAGTGTCAGCGTATGAAGACAATACTGTTAATCTGAATATTTTTTAAGATTACTAAATTGCCAAGATCAGCTCTCACCTGAATCAATAATATATAATTTTTTTCACTGCTTCTAAGCCACAGAGAGTGGTTTTGTGGTGAGTTGACCCTGGCTGGATAGTTGGCCACCAAAGCTACTCTGTCACCCCTCCTCAGGTGGGCAGGGGGGAAGAAAATAGAGTGAAAGGCTCACAGGTCAAGATAAGTAAGGGAGAGATCACTCACCAGTTGCTGTCATGGGCAAAACAGACTCAACTTGTGGAAATAATTGTATTTATCACCAGTTAAATCAGAGCAGGACAATGAGAAACAAGCCCAAATCTTAAAACACCTTTCTGCTACCTCTCCCTTCTTCCTAGGCTTTTCTTCACTCCTGAGTTCTCTACATCCCCTCCTCCAGTGATACAAGTGGATGGGGAATTGGGGCTCTGATTAGTGCATCACACGTTGTCTCTGCTGCTCCTTCCTCCTCAGAGGGAGGACTCCTCACACTCCTTCCCTGCCCCAGGATGGGGTCATTCCCACAGCGTGCCATTTGGGAACAGATTGCTCCAGCATGGAGAAACAGGTGCTGCCAGCCAACCTGCTCCAGCATGGGCTCCTCTCTCCTGGGGGCCACTGGTCCTGCCAGGAGCCTGCTCCAGCACAGACTTCCCACCAGGCCACAGCCTATTTTTGGGCATCCCCCTGCTCTGGAGTGGGATCCTCCATGGGCTGCAGGGGCACAGCTGCCTCACCATGGTCTGCACCACAGGCTGCAGGGGACTCTCAGCTCCCTGCAGGTGCTCCTGGAGCACCTCATGCCCCTCCTTCTCCACTGACCTTGCTGTCTGCAGGGCTGTTGCTCTCACATATTCTCACTCCTCTCTCTCACTTCAATTACACAGGATTTTATTCCCCTTGTTAACCGTATTATCCCAGAGGTTCTCCCGCTGATGGCTCAGCCTTGGCCAGCAGCGGGTCCAACTTAGAGATGAACTGGAGATGAATTTGGAATTATATTTGATAGCAGCACAGGTAGCAGTGGCAAGAATCTGGAACTGCTGTAGCAACCTGAGCTGTGAAGTTACTAAGCCATTAAAATATATTAGACTATTGCTTTTTAAAGGGCAGCAGCATAGACTGAAGAATTTGTATAGGCAAAATAATGAAATTGCCACTTTTATGACTTGTCTTCTAAAGAACGAATTTGTCACTTTCTAGAGACAAGAGGCACAGTCAAGGGATAAAGTCTGGATGAGATTAAAACTTTAAAATAAATCTGAAACTCTTGATTTAGAAGCTTTTAGCAGAGTATAAGAAATTGCATATCTCCATTTATTTTGTTAAAATATACAATTGCGGAGTAACGTTTTACCCAACTTTCTTTGTCTATAGTATCAGTCATGGGTAATAAAATATGCATCTGGGGAAACATTAACCCTCATGTCTTCCTAACTAAACAGCACCAAAATATAGGAAAAAAAAGAAATAACACAGAGAACAGGATGGAATAGTAGTTTCCTAAGGCTCTCCTGCCAAGCAGTTTGCATACCAAATCAAGCAGAATGTTTATATTCTTTATAAGCTTTTTATATAAACTGTGACTTAAGCCACATATAATTCTATTTATAATTTTATTCGAAGTGAGAATGAAATCTCCTTGTTATTTTACAGTATTTATTGTTTATTCAGAAAACAGGTCTGCAGCATATTTCCTTTGGTTTCTCATATACAGCTGATATATAAAACCAGTAATACTGACAACATAGACCCAGGTCTGCTTTATAGGGAGAATCTGCCCAGAACCTACTGTCACTTCTTTCAAATGCTGCTCTTGAACAGAGTTGATAGTAATATTCAAGTCATAATAATTCCTATAATTTATGCTAAGTAGAAAACAGTTTGCTTTAAATTATTGTCAACTCCTTAGCAAACATTGACTTTATTTCACTGTTTTTTCACCTCTTCCATCTCCATCAGCTGTCCTGAATTTCCACAATTCATAATAATTATAACACAATAACCAACATAATGCACACCAAGCAACAAAGATTTCATAGCTGTTTGCCATAAAACGATTAGGAAACAACCTATACTCTTTGTTGATTGTTTTAATCCTAACAAAGTGTCAGTAGTGTGTCTCCAAATTAAATCACTGGGGTTTAACTGCCTAGAAAATGAATTTCTTCCTTATTTCTAATAGAATCTTGAACAGAGGTACATACTCTTAATGGGTAAATTCATTCTGGTAACCAAAAGCTAGCAAATTGTTTTGGGGATAGTTTTCCACCAGATGTTTTCACAGTTCTCTGATTTGTATTGTTGCATCTGAGTAGACACTCTTATGTCAACCTTATAGTTTTATGTGATTTAAGGCAGAAGAGAGATTTATGTAAATGACTGAAGATTAGAACATTAATGTTGAATTTAGGACTACAGTTTTTTAAAGTGGTGTGTAGTGCCTTTATGTGCTTTTTGGATCTGTACCTTACACTGAATGAAGGAGAGGAGATTATTTTTCTCTTAAATCATTTTGTGACCATTAATTTTTCTGACAGAAATTAGATTGTTTGTGGTATTTCTTCATGTTGCTGCAGGGCTTTTCCATAACAATAAATTATTGTTAAGTATGTTTGTCTACCACAATGAAAAGAGGAAAGTATTCCCAAGATTGCTCATAGAATAGTTTCTGATTAAGTTTATCAGTAAAATGCTATTTCTGTCAATGAGAAGTGGAAATGAGGTTGCAGAAAGAGTTGTGTGATATATGGTCAAGTTAACTGAAAAATAACAAATAAAGCAAAATTGTGCCATTCAGGTACCCTCTTAGGTAAGTGGGTAAGGCTTCTGATGAATCTTTAATTTACATAATAAGGGAAAAGAAATCAAACTTAAAAAGATTTGCTTAAAATCCTCATCGACTCAATTATTTTTCTTTTTTTTTCTGTTTTAATTTATATTAGGAATCTACATGAACAAAGAAATTATCTTTTTTTCATATTGCTTAGTCAGTTGTCATGAGCATTGGGAAAGTCATCAGGATAAAAGGTGGCAATTAGAAATGTGATGATGTAATATATTTGAAATTGCTTGATGAATTCTTTAATCAATTGTACAAGTTACTTCTCTGTCTACAAAAAGTTTAATCCTGGTTTCTTCAGGAAAAACAGCATAAACTGTAATTAGCTCTTCACAATATTGGTGATGGTTGATTAATTAAATGTATAGGATTACTATCACAATATAGATCTTGAACAGTTAACAAGTATCCATTAAAAAAGACCAAAAAACTACTGATGTTTCAATTAAAAAGTCCTAAAAACCTAAAACTCCATAGCCTTTTACATTACCATATCATTCATGCAGTAGATACAACTGTTTTTATAGGATGGGATTTAACAAAATATGGGAGTTTTGTCAGTTTTGTTTGTTCTTGGCAAGTTAAGGTTACTGGCAGCAGTCTAAATCAAAAAAGGCACAGTCAGGGCTTTAAAAAGAGAATCAAATATCAGTAAGAAACCATTTTGGTGAACATATTGTTCACATTCATTTTATTATTTAGGTAAAATACTCTGAACCAACAGGGATATAGTGATGCTTTTGAAATGCATGTGTTACAAAATGATTCACAAAGCATCAGCACGGCCCACATGAAGTAAAGGCATCTTTAGGTATCCAAAACTTTTCTGTACTGGACTTTGATACATGAAAGTGTCTCTAAAGTCCTTGTGCACAGTTGTGTAGAAATTTGTGCAGTGTAACTCTTAGATGTCATTAACCTGAGCTTCATTGTGGGTCCTGTTAACAGCCTGACTTTAAAGCATACACTGGTTGTCCTTATCCAGGAGAAAGTTCCTTTGGCTCCTTGAATGATGCATTTTCTTAAAAATAGATGTATTGTGAAAAGAATATTAAAAGAGAAAAAGTGGTATAACTTTGGAAGCAAGCTTAAATGAGTAGAAGTCCAAAAGCATAAGGATGGCAACTCCCAAAACACAAAATACTTCTCTCTGCAGTGATTTGCAGCAAACTTGTGAATAGGACTACCTCTAAGATCCCCTGTATAGCATTTTTTAGTTAATCTTTGGTTCTAATTAGGGGAAGGCAAGCCACAGGACTGATTAGGAGAGGGTTAAAAAGAAAAAAATAGCAAGAAATAAAATGTCAACACATAATAGAATCCTTGAAAAATTCAAATGAAAATAATAAAAGGAAAAGCAGCATGGGAAGGAAATTAGAAAAAGATGAGAGGGAAGACAGATGTATTTTACTGTTAGATATTCCCTCAGAAAGACAAAGGGAATTGGGATTGTGCAGCCTGGAGAAGAGAAGGCTCCGGAGTGACCTTATTGTGGCCTTTCAGTACCTGAAGGGAATTTACAAGAGAGCTGGAGAGGGATTTTTTACAACAGTATGTAGTGACAGGACAAGAGGGAATTGCTTCAAACTGAGCATAGGTTGAGATTGGATATTAGAAAGGAATTCTATACTGTGAGGATGGTGAGACACTGAAACAGGTTGCCCAGAGAAGCTTTGGATGCCCCATCCCTGAAGTTTTCCAGGCTGGCTTGGATGGGGCTTTGAGCAACCTGGTCTAGGGCAGGGTGTAGCTACCCATGGCAGGGGTTTGTAACTAGTTGGTCTTTAAGGTCACTTCCAGTCCAGCCTATTCCATGATTCATTCTATGCTTGTTCTTTCTCCTTTTTGGGGGATTTTTACCTCGTATTTAGGGTATAAACTGAAAGCTCTTGCCAAGGTGATGCTAGGAATGCCTGTAGATTTAGGATCTCTGAGACCTTTAATTTTCTTAGGAAAGCAGCATACAATATAGTTGGAAAGTATTTTCTAAAGGATAATGGTGTTATTAACAACTTTATCAACTTAGCCATGAGCAGTTGTGATTTGTTTAATAATTATCTTAAGAACAGCTTTACAAGTCACAGATATGCTAATATTGATGCAGAAACCCGTGAGTGTTTGGAGGTACAAATGAAATAGTGTTCTGCATACACTTAGGGAGGTCAGAAGTAATGCTAGAAGTGTCAAGTTAACTCCATTGAGAATTTATCTTCCCACTTTCTCCTTTTTTTCCTCATTTCCTTTTTTCTTATGCTTGATTCAAAATATATCATAAAGCAGCAGCTCTTGTGTTGTCATTAGGAAGTTGCTTCTAGAAAGTACAAATGAGAACTGAAATTAATACCAGTAGTGAACTAGGCCAGAGTTTTCAAGCTGATTGTGGGAAGTCCCCTGCTATTACAGAGACAGCCCTTTTGACTTTGGTAAATATTTTCCCCTGTGCTTATCCCATATTTCTTTTTTTTTTTCTATTCCACTTGGAAGTTCTCTGAAAGAGTGTGTATAATTTTTCATTTTATTTAAATCTTGGAAAATAAAAAGAAAGTAATTTAATCAAAGATGCATCATATGAATGTTTTTGGCAGTTATGTGTTATCATCCTAAATGAATTGAAATCATTATCAAAGAGTAAAACCCTCTGTATGAGAGGTAGAGGTCCTTTAATATAACATTTCTGCAATTTTTAGTCTGAGAGATTATTTAAACCTTAATTTAATGGTTGGCCATTTCCTGCTTATATTTGGGAATCACAAAAAAAACCCTAAAGTGATGGGTATTTCTAATATCTTCTGCTTCTATCAGTAGCTTAAAATGCAACACATTTAAAACAAATAATGCATGAAAGTATCTTACTCAAAATTGTGATTAGCTCTAGGTGTATGAATACAGAATCATAGAACAGTTTGGGTTGGAAGGGACCTTTAAAGGTTATCTAGTCCAACGGCCCTTCAATGAACAGGGACATCTTCCACTAGAGCAGGTTGCTCAGAGCCCTGTCCAGCCTCATCTTGAATATTTCCAGAGATAGGACATCTATCACCTCTCTGGAAAACCTGTTCCAGTATTCCACCACCCTCAATGTGAAAAGATTCTTTCTTGTATCTATATGATGAGGTCTTTTCTTGAGTCTTTTTCATTCTTAGTATTACATAAAAATATACTTTTAAATTAAATATTTTGGCTCACTCTCTTCATAAAGTGATTAGAAACTGCATAATTAGAAGTGTATCTCCAATGGCCTTCTGAGTAAGCTGGGAGTCCAAAGGGCAATGTGCCCTTTTGCTTTGTCATTTCTGTATGAAGAGCTGAAAGTGTAAGTGAAGGTACCTGAAACATCACAGCCAGTATTCCTTCTGGAGAACCATAAACCATAAGGCCATTGGAGGCAAGCTTGTGCAGGCTCCCAGCACTTTGCCCTCCTGCAGGTGTGTGGCAAGGGTGAAAGGGAATGTTAGTAGGAAACTATAGCTGCTGGCAAATTTTCGATAGTAATATAAGTTGTGAAAAGCATCTTTGTGGTTAATAGCTCTGGGATGAGCATAGGAAAATGTTGCTTTGAGAAAAACAGTTAAACTTCTCTTCGTACAAAAATGCTTTTTAAAAAATCTAATTGTCTTCATGAGAGGCTGTGTTTTGCTTAGTACCCATTACCAACAAAAATCTTTTTCATGGGCTGTGGAATCCAGGCAGACTTCATCAGCACATGTGTTTCTGTTTAATCATGTGAAAAGAGTACTTGGAAAAAAAGCATCTCAGATTGAGTTCTTTATGGTGATCTGAAATGCAGATGGCCAGAAGGCTTCCCTCATGTTCTGGTGGAAGTTCACACTTCTGCTTCCTACGCATCCTGTGCAAGGCTCCCATTCCAGCATTAAGGATCTTAAGTTCCAAGACCATTCCTGCCACTGACCCAGCTATTTTCTTTTTTACTTTGTAAAGTAAGTAATGCCTATTACATAATATGTAAGAGTATAAATGAGAAAATTCCCTTGTTTAACTTTGTGTCAATTGAAGTAAGTGTGGAAATCATGTACTCGTTGCTGTTTTGTATTTGTGTATGCTGAGCGAGGGAGAAAACCTAATTTAAGATGCTGTGAGCACAGGAAGAAGGCTCAGAGTATTTAAATGGGCTTTTACTTAGCATTTCACTTTATAGTACTATACTGACTGGTTGTTGTTTCTGTCATTTAGAAAAGTGGATGCATAGATAACAAGTAATTTCTACAAATTTTGCTTCTAAAAACTTCAGAGTTCTAGAACTAGAATTTCCCTTCTTTACTCTCCTCTTCCAAATGAATGGGCCTCTGCATATAAGTAGAAGCTTTGTTCTGAGTTATTTTTCAGTAAGAGCTATGGATCTTAAGTTCATACAGGTGCATGCAGCAGCACAAAGGTCTCAAGTGCCTTGCTGGAAATAAGACACTTACTCTAATATATTTTTTCTCAAACTATACATTGTTATGACTTACCCATGTAATGCTCCCTACTGCACAATGCAAAGGCTCTAATGCTAAAATCAATGTGAAATACGGTGAATATGTCCAAAAACTGGGTATTCATTTTAAGCTGGACTTTACCAAAAGAGAATTGTGCAGTGGAAAGACCAATTCAGACTTACAAGAGTAGACAATATTTGCATTCAGACAAAAGACCTAGCCATTGCTGCTATTTATTCCTAATAGTGAAATCATGTACCTGAAAATAACAATCAAAAGTTGGAGCAGGTGTTTTTGTATTAATGTGCATCATAGAAAGAAAAAAAAAAATCTAATACATCAAAGTAAGAGGCTTTTATTGTGTCTTTTCTGGGTCTTAGAAAATCTTGCAGTTTCTGCTACAAAGGTATCTTAAAAATCTTACACATTCCATAGGCAAAGCAAGGTGTGCTGGGACACTGTGGGGCAGCAGGGTGCTTGAGGCGACGTGACTGGACTGTCACGTAGCTTGCAAGGATCCTGCAGAAAAACGTTTCTCATCCTATCAAAACAAAATAAAATGGGATGCAGATTACTGCCACATTATGTTTGTCACAGCTACTTCTTGTTCTGAAACCATGGGACTTGAAAATAGTTTGGAAAAAAACCCCAACACATCAGCAGAACTCAGTTTTTACTGAGAGGAATCTAAGAAAGGAATAATTTGGGGGTGGGGTGTGTGTGTGTGTGTTTGCGTGTGTGTGTGTGCTGTAACACCCTAAAGGAAACTGTAAGAAACCCAAAGTGTAGTAAGAATAAGCTAAATCTCAACAGTGCAAACCTCTGCTTCAGCTACGACTCCTGTCCAGGACTGTGGGTAAACAGCACAGCAACCTGCTGACATTGACCCCTGTGCCCCAGGCTCTGCTGGTGTTGGTGTTCAAGCTGTTCCTGTAAATTTTGTGCAAAAGCTGAGACAGGCTATTCAACTGACACTGTGCTGTTTAATGAATTAGTAGCTGGCAACGGAGTTTTGATCATGTTAGAACAAGTAAACCTCCAGAGAGGTTCGGTTTGTGAACTTCAGTCATAACCTCATGACCAAAGGTATATATTAAAAAAATCATGAGGAGTAGTTAAATTCGTCTTTTACATTCCTGGAAAGTTGTATCCTGCCAATTTTAACTGTTCCATGGACAAATTTTATTTAATGTTAATACACAGGTATACTGACTTGCTCTTGCAGTTTATACTATGCATTTAGGAAGAGAAAGCAAACATTTAATTTTGTTCCAGAGTATGATATACTGAAGTATTTGATTTCCTCTGGAAAAAGTAGATTCAGCATTTTACTGGAAAGCCCTTGTATGTAGATAGGATTCAGACACACTTCCTGAGATTGTGAAAATGTGTTGTAAGTATGAATATCACAGTGTATATTGTTGATGTTATTTCAGTTCCTGCTTATTTTAGCAGGAAACTGTTGAAAATTATTTTACACTTTTCTGCTTGTACATTCTGAGGAATTCAAGAGAAAAATACTCATGATCATCAGTAGATGACTAAAAATATGGAAATATTGATTATTTATAAATAGGAGCTTGCTAGGGATTCAGAACTGTGTTGTTTTTAAACATGAAGTAGGGTAGCTACAGGAATACTGCAAGAAAAATTAATTTCTTTTATCATAAAAGATGTAGAAAAATATATCCCAATGCATTTAGTAAAACTTGAGAATGGTCCATATTGGTTATCTTTTGGTAATTTTTAATTCTGTGTATAAGTAGAAACATTGCAATACTTTTTCTTAGGATTGTAGTTCCCCCCAGTCGTGTTAAAAAAAAAAAAAACAAAAAAGAACCAAACCAACCAACAAACACCAAACTCCAAACCAAACGTAACAAACAACAGCAACAACAACAAAACCAACCCCCCCCCCCCCCAAAAACAGCAAAGCAAAACCGGAAACATGCCCAAAACAAACAAACAAACCAACCAAACCCAAAAAACACATGAGGAAATGGGTTATTAGACTTCTAACAACTGGAGAAAAATGTGTTCCTTAATGGAATCACAAGTTTTTTCAGTCTCTGCTTTCCTGACATTGCTTATTTGAGTTGATAGCTAATAGGAACTTCACACATTGTGGAGTTTAAATCTTCCAATGCTTTGTAGGCTATTAAATAAATGTGATATATACCTTTGGGTGTGTAGAAGTACATTTGTTCACAAGTTTCACTTATTAATTAATGTGCATAATATTACTGTAATGATCTCTAGTCGACAGCAGTACAGGAGGGGATAAAAGGCTGCAGAGATGTCCTGAAAGGTACTTGTTACAAAATGATGAGATGTCTTTATGTCTACTCATCTTTGGATTTTTCATTTGGAATTCAAAGAAGATCAAAAACTTTCACCTCTTTCCATCTGGCCAGTATGTGATGAAGCATTTTTTTCATGCTTAACTTCCTTATGAAGACGTGAATGTGTTGGGTATTTTGCAGGAGCTTCAGGATGGCATTGGGCAGCAGCAAACTGTTGTCAAAACACTGAACGCAACTGGTGAGGAGATTATTGAGCAGTCATCAACAGCAGATGCCAAGGTGCTGAGGGAACAACTGGAAAGTTTGAATACCCGGTGGAAGGAGATCTGCAGACAGTTGGTAGAGAAAAAAAAGAGGTAGGTTAAAAGAGGGTCAAATTATTGTGAAATTATTTTTTGTTATTTTAGAATTGATTCTGGCTTGAACTTTCAAAGGAACTCTCAACTTCTAGAGTTCTCAAATATATAAAGAATTATCAGTAATTAAATTTTACATGTTATAACTTGTTCATACACTATAATTTGTTTAATTCTTTTCTACCTACTCCTGTCAGTGACCACCCCTCCCTCCCATACTCCATATTTTTATATTTTAACTCCTAATGTTTCAAAAAAACAAACAGGCATACGTAATTGCTCAATTTCAAAATAGAACAGTTCATTTACAGAAATTATGATTGGTTTATAATATTTCTGTTTGATTGTATGTCATTGAAGCACATCTCTGTAGTACTAATAATACCTTAGTTGATTTACACAGGTAATCCTAATCTAGTTCATCTATCAAAATTAATGCCATTAATATCTACATTTCATAGGCTGGATACAAAGAATGGACTTATCAATTCAGCATTATTTATGACCACTTTTAGATCAATTTGTTTTTCTCATGCAGTCACAGAAAGCTAGAGTGTTTGAGTTAGAGATAATACAAAAATGGTTTTATACCTTTAGAAAGAGGATTTCAAATGTAAAAAAAAAAAAATACATGTTGCTGTTAAAGTAGGTTTTATTAAAGAATATGTTCTTAACCTAGATGCTAGGCCTAACTGGATATGCCATTCTGCTTTAAAATACAGTAGAAATTACAGGTAGAGCTTTCTTCATGCACATTTCTTTAAACCCCAGAAAATTCCTTATAGAGGTACATGAATGAGTGCTAGAGATGTCCTAGAAGAATTGGTAGTGTTCAACAAGTTTTTTTTTTTACTTCTGATATGTTACATACCATTTTCTGTTCAGAGGCATGGGGGCAAAAAAGCTGTGAAAATGTTTACTAGAGTCATAGGGGAGTGTCCTGAAAGGTTATTACTGACTCTAATCATCATTTAAGTTTCACTTGGAGCATGTTGTCAGTCATTGGAACAGCCTGCCCAGGGAAGTGGTTGAGTCACCATGGAATGGTTAAGGTTGGAAGGAATCTTAAAGTTCATCAAGCTCCAATGCCCCTGCCATAGACAGTGAACCTTTTACTACATCAAGTTTCTCAGAGCTCCATCCAGCCTGGATTTGAGCACTTCTAGGGATGTGAACTCCACAATCTCTCTGGACAACCTGTATCAGTGCCTCACAATTCAGAAGCAAATAATTTCTTGTTAATATCTAATCTAAACCCTCTTTTATCTTAAGGCAATTCCCCCTTGTCCTATCAGTACATGCCCTTGGGAAAAGTCCCTTTCCAGCCTTCCTGTAGTCCCCCTTTAGGTACTGGAAGGTGCTATAAGGTTTCCCAGTGGTATTTAAAGATATGTCGATATGTCACTTAGGGACATGGTTTAGTGATGGGAGTGTTGGGTTAATAGTTGAATTCAATGATCCTAAAGGTCTTTTCCAACCTAAGTCATTCTGTGTTAAAAGAATGAGATGCAACAAGTAATCTACAGCTGTCAGAAGCTTCAGGGATGTTTTAAATAATTCTTTCTGCTGTATTTCCAGGTGTTGATGGTACTGTTACTTGTTACACAAGGGAGTCATTGGCCTTTATTTGTCACATTAAAAGCTGTTCTTTTGTACATTGGAAACCCATCTGTGTTTCCAAGCATTAACTTGTTATGTAAGCGCTAACACTTACAAAACAATAACACATCATTTTAACAGCTCTGAAATCTGCTTCAGCAACACAGAAGAAAGAGATTGGTGGTTGAGCTTTGCCTGAGAATATGAAATATGTTCCTGTTCTGGTTAAGATTGTTGTTGTTCAACATTCATTTATCAGTAGAAATGTGTAACTGAATGCTCTTTTGGCTGAATGCAGTGTTAGTAATATTACATGGAGTTTCTTGGTATATCCTACATTTTAAGGAAGCCTAGGATTTGTTAAGTGGGAATAATCCAGTTATGTTCCCTAGATGAAGGTTCTTAAATAAACACTTGCACATGCATTACTCCTTTTGGTCTGTTTGGCATTGACTGATTAGTTTGTTTTCCTCTGGAACAGCAGCTTGTGTAATTTTGAGGAAAATGATTGCAGAGACCTCAGTTAGTGAACTTTGCGTAAATAAATGCATTGAACCAGGAGGAATACAGATAGTGTTGTGTTAAACTGATATAAATGTTCCTGGTGTACTTTAGTGAGACTTATGTGCATCAGGATACCTCTATTCACCACCCAG
This sequence comes from Aleadryas rufinucha, assembly GCA_013397815.1. NCBI lineage: Eukaryota > Metazoa > Chordata > Aves > Passeriformes > Aleadryas > Aleadryas rufinucha. The sequence goes on along the minus strand of VZTH01014292.1, from coordinate 23,629 downwards.
TCCTCTTGGCTGTGTCAGAGCCAGGGAATGCTTTTTGATCCCTGGCCTTGGAAACACATCCTACCCTAGCTTCTGCCACCACACATGTGGTGTTTTGTTTTGGTTTTTTCATCTTTTTACTCTTCTAGAGTGGATTTTCAAAGGAAAGAAACCTAGTTGACAGGAAAATTGGTGTGTTCTAAGTAGGTCTCAATTATTGATGAACCTGGGCATGAAAAGACCACAGGCTTATCAGCTGCACAGTCTTTATATAGCCATGGTGTCATGGGATTTGCATAACTCTTATGCTTTGACATTTGTACGTTTTTCATTATTTGTCCTAATTTGGTTTTGGGTACAGTCACGTTCTCTCTTTTTAAGACTTGAAACCCCTGTCATCCAAAATGCTTTTATTTATCCTTAAGACCAAAGCATGAGGCAAACAAATGTTGAAGGAAGCGGCCTCTACTTGCACTCCAGAAGAGCTAATATAGTCATGGCATTGCCCAATGCATGTGCTGGTTCTATGTAAAATTTATTTAAGTATCTCAGTAGACTATGAATTACATTAAATATGGGTCAATTGACATACTTTGAGTTCTCTTTTTCAGTATAGCTTTAATAGACTGTTTATAAAAAAAAAGGAACCTGCGAAGTCAGAATGCTTATATTCTGGCTCACAGAAGTTTTAATAGTCCTTTTATATTTGTCTGTGTTTCCTAAAAATTAAATTTTCATATTTAAAAGAATTATATTATTATGAAGGGGATTCTAAGATTATTTTTAAAGTCAATTTTGAGAACAAGAAAGTGGAAGCACATTTTAAAACCATAGTGGAAGAACATGATGCTGAGGGGAGAGCAGACTGGGTATAATACATGTTCATGCAATAATTTCAAAGAAAAATAAAATAGATATTAACATTTAGAACCTTTTGCAAATCAGAAAAGAAAACTGACTCTAAACTTTTAATAGGTTTCAAGTTTTATTCTTTTTACTTAATACATTATGCTCTGCTTTAAAGTTGATTCTCAGTAGCTCAGAGAAGTAGTGATCAACTGAAATTTTGTTTTCTATTAAATTTTTTTGCTCAGCAGATCTCAAGATAAAGTGGCAAGAAATTAGCAATTGAATGGATTCCAGAAATGAAATCTGTTAGTGATTTCAGATTCAAGTGTAACGTTGCTAAGCATTATTTAGCAAGGAAAATTTATATACTGTAAGCTCTGGTTTTGCTATTTGCTTACCCAGATGAAAGAAATTGATTTTGATAATCTACACAGTTTTATATGAGGCATTGAAGTTTTATGTGGGGCATTGACAGTCCATTCTAGATGTATTTTTCAAGCTGAATTAAAAGATCAGTAGGAGCGGAGGGGAGGAGGGGACCAATTACAGGAGTAACAGAAAGCAATACAGATATTTTTAGAAGATGCATGAATGTGAGAATTTAGTTGGAGACAGGAGGTGTATGGTGACATTTCCAAGAATGCCAATGACATTATGCCTCAGGTAGTCAAAGGCTGAGTTGACAGTGGGAACTCCAAAACTGAACAGATGGGCAACAAGTGGCAGATAATCTTCATCAGAGACAAATATGAGGCAAGGAGTATTTCAGACAGACTATCCCATACTTAAATGATTCTGAGCTTGTTGCAACTCCAGAAAGTGATCCTGACCTTGTTGCTGACAGTGTTTGCTGGCACAAGATGGAGTGGCAGGAAAAAAAAAGAAAAGCCAAAAGATTTTAGGCTGCATCAGTAAGGATTACAAACAAAAAAAAAATGCTGTTTTGCTGATATCAAACATTGTGGCGTACTCATGTTGGTGACTGTGTGCAGATCTCTGAGCATGTCAAAAGATATAAAGGGTACACAGAAAGTGTTCATGGAGGAAGGCAGATAAAATGAGCCAAAGTTTGGAGTGGCTGTGCTGTGAGAAGAGACTAAGAAGATGGGGATCTTCAATCTGGAGAGAAATCTCAGGAGGGATATGACTGAGGTTTACAAAGTTGAACTGATGGGTAAACTAAATGCGGAATAAAATGTTATTGACCTAATTCCTCAGTACTAGAAGTAAAGGCTACTTGCTGGAAATGTAAGAGATGGTAAAATGAATTTAAGATTTACATTATGGTTTCTGAATGTCTGAGATGTGCTGGCCACAGAAGGTTATGGAGGAAAATATCATGACTCAGCCCTATAGAATTCTTAACCTAATGACTATGGATCTTGGGAGAGTATGCGGTGAATGGAGTAAAGAAAGTGGCCAGTCTTCTGTGTTCCCCTTAACCACCATCTCCTGTTACCAATGCTGGTGGCTCTCTGTTGGGCTTTTCTGAAACACTAGGGCATTTTTCATGTTCTGGTGCACTGATTATATTTTGGGGAGGGGAGGAGAAATTCTACAAAATTGCTTTGTCAGTTTTCCTGAGGTTGCACAGTTAAATGGTCTACTATTTATTTGTAGGAAAACATAATACTACCACTGCATTGATTAAGACCCTGTAAATTCGAAATATTTTCTGTAACCACCATGAACCCCATGGTTAGGTGACTTGAAAAGGGAAGATTTAAATAGGATGTAATTTGAAGATTTTCACCATGCTAATCCAGTTTTCATAAATAATTTGGAATAATTATTAAACTACCTGAATAATAAGAACTGTAAACCAGATCAAAAACATGATATTCTATAAATAACTGAAACAGATCGTAGGTTTACTAGATGCTAATATTAATCTCAGTGACAGACTGGCAGTTTTAATGAATAAGAATTATTTGGACTGCAAAAGGTCAACTTAATTAAAAACAGACAAGAAAACAAACTAAATCTCAAAACAATTTGAGGAACTTGTACTGCTTTTCAGTAAAAAGGAGCTGGGTTTCAGTTTTAAAAGGTCAAATGCTGATCCCAAGCAAAGCACAGACTAAAAATTGACTTTGAATCTCCTTTCTTTGGTACTGAAGATCAAGAGGTTATGCTTGAGTTATGTTTGCGTAGGATGTTATCTCCCACTTGCCTTTATCTAAGAGTTTCAAAGCTGTAGAAGTTTGAATTCAGTGTTTAAAGTTTCTGTATCTTGCAGTCTAATCCATCCAGCTAAGAATTAGATGAGAATGTAATTTTAGCACATCTAGTCATTTTATCTTACTGAAAACTTTGAAATAGACCAGGCAGTTGAATAAAGTGGGACTTGATTGAAAATCTGATACACTGGTAGTTAGCAAATTGGGAATTTAATTGAGGTTTTGTTAACATTTTGCTGCAAAAGACGTGTTTTAGAAAAGTTGGAGTTTGTACTCCACTACAGTGTTACTCTGAAAGGGAGACTTTGGAGACCCCGGGAAGTCACAAAGGCCCTTTGAATAGATGCTACTGAGCGCAGACAAAAGAGAGGAAATACAAAGTGTCTGCTTCTCCCTCTTCATACTCCAGCAGTCATTTTGAATACTAAATCTTCTAAACTGCCCCGACAGAAGTTCGCTCTGCCTTTTCACCCCCTGAGATGCATCTGGCCCTACCATGATGTGTCTGCTCTGAGACATGCCTCTGGGACATCTGAGTTTTGGATGATTTATGGATGTGGTGGCTTGCCATTAGGGCCACTGTGTGCAGCAAGCCCCAAGGCTGTGGCTGCAGCTTGGTGCTGCTCTTTCAGGAACCCATGGGCCAGGCAGGGATAGCCAAGGGAACATTACATAGGAGGAGAAGCAACATCTCACACAGGAGCTTCATAAGGGGACAGCTCATAAATGAGGCTCTCGACAGATTTGTAAATGTAGTGCTGGTTGGTCTTTTAATTTTTCACCTTTGCTAAAAATTTCTTGTGTGATTTTTGAAAACAGATGCCCAGGAAATAGATTCCTTCAATGTTTCAGAAGTAATCAGTTTGGGGTTTTTTATTCATCATGATCTGACATTTGTTAAAATTGGGTTCAGTTGAATGGAAGAGAATTTTTCATTATTTTAGCTGCAAACACATTTACACTTTTAATGAGTTTGAACCTGCAGACTGCCTGTTCAGCTCTCTGCCCAAGCGAGTTTGAAGTAATTTGGAAAGAATGACAGAACAAAGGCTGTTTACCAGAATACTTTCAAGTACTTTTCTGAATACAAAAATACAAGTTTTCTATTCTAAATAAAAATTAATTATTGTAAATTAAATATACTTTTTAATATTTTTCCTACAATATATTTACTAAGGTATTCTTTTTCTTCCATAACACGCTAGCTGCAAGTGATTGTTTTCCTTCACTTGAACACTCAGTATATTGAAGGCTGTGATTAGCTTCATATTGCAATTTAAAAACTGGTTTAGGATGAAGAGATTTTATGACAGTTATGTCAATAAATATATTTTTTCTTTCCAGCACATAATTAGCTACATATTGAATTTTTCTGAATTTCTTTTTTTGACTGTTCAGATTTCTTATAATGAATCACTAGAAAAGAATTACTGGCATAAATTTGTATTGTGTTTACAAGCAGTTTAGCTAAATTTCTTATTGTTTAGTATTTATATCTAAATACATTTTCTAAATTTTATGTGCTATTTTAATTTTACTTATTTAAAGTTCCTTACCCTAATGAAGCCTATTGGCCCATTGTTCAGAGAAAGAATGAAAATTAATTTTTTTCAGTAAATATTTTCTCTAAATTTTTGTTACCATTTTGGTGGCTTCTTATATTCTCAGTAGCAGCTACTAAATACATTAATTCCTAATCTTAGAAATACAATAAATACAGAATCAACAGCTGAATGTTAAAAAGTGAAAAGACACCAAAATATTATTGGACTTACAGATGGGAATATGAGTCATAAATGCAGGTTTGTCCTACTCCAATGATTGTATATTTTATTTCTATATTTGACACCTCCCAAATAAATTCAACATCACTGGCGTGCAGTTACAAACTTAAAACATCTGATGTGTTTCACTAACTATTTACAGGTTGCTATGGTATTGCCATCACATTGTTGACTATGGAGAAAATACTTGAGCTGCAATATACATTTCACATGGTTTCTCGACACTGCACATGAAAATACAAGCTTTCTGATACAGGTCATGAATGTTTATGTAATGGTTAACAAATATAACTAAGGATTAATGATAGTTTGAAAAAAAAATAAAAATCTTTCCAGGGTCTTTTGTGGACTACCGTAAGAATTTGTTATTGATTCCTTTTAATAATAGTAGGAAAAATAATCGCTGATCTATCAATTATCATATATACAAAATGTAATTAGGAAAAATAATAAATTTACTCCTTAGTATTAAAAACTAAATATTGATATATTTGCTTCCAAAAGTATAATGTATATAAGATTCCTATAAAAAGATGTGCATTCAGAATAGTTGACCAAGGGACCCTATGAATTTAGAAATACAAACAGAAATCTGCTGTGTTTTACTATGGAAAATACTAAGTAATATGCCTAAGAACAGCAGTTGTATAGAAGACAAAAAGTTACATATGAAATTCTGTGCTTGTCTGCTATAGTTTGAGAATTTTCCCTCAGTCAAAATGGGTTATATTTCAGGGTTAATGAAATAAAACTTTTGCCAACAGAGAAGGAGATTAAAAGCTTTTTGGGGACTTAGGTTGGTTTATAAGGATAAGGCAGCAGCATATAACAGCATGAACACCTGTGCTGGAGATGGATCTGCTTGGCTCCATAGGGCCAGCAGCTGGAATTATATCCTATTCCTCAGTCACCTGCTCCTCCAGCAAGTTGTACTCCCAACTGCTTTCTCTTTCTCTCTCCCTGTCTGAGTCAACTGGTGTCTCATGTTCCTTACTCCAGCTTGTTTACGCTTGGATTTGAAAGCCTATACTCCCTAAATAACAACCGTTAATTTTTCACTGCCACCATGAATTTAAACACCTAGAAATTACATGTGTCTGTTGTTCCAAAGGTAATTACGGTGATAGAAATCAGTTTGTTCAAAAGGTGTAATCAGTCACTGAGTTAAAAGTTTTAATGCGATTAACCGCTTCAGCTAACACAGAGCACTTTGTTTTAGTGTCTTCCATAATATGACACTTGTCTTGCAGGATGTTATTTAGAATAGAAGTAATGTTCTAGCAGGTCAAGAAGAGATGGTAAAGTAAATTTTAAAGTGCACCTGCATGTCCTGTTAATTGCAAGAAACCTTTTAATTCCTTTACTGTGTGTTGTTCCTGATTAGAATAAAGAAGCAGATCTATGGAATACTTTTTTTCTCTGAAACCCTTCTGCGCGCACACACACACACACACACATATATAATATGTATATATGTGTACAGATATATACATATATATGTTTATCTGTGTATGTATAAAATGTCTCTGAAAGAATTCCTGGAAAGTCTTAGGTTAAAAACATCCCTATCCTACTATCAACATTTAAATTAGCCATCAAAGAAAAAAATCTTTCCTTCATGCTTAGGAAAACTTTTAATGTTTTAAGAGTTGCAGCTCAATTCATAAGGGTGATAAAACTGACAGTGTACTTAAGATGAAAAAGGAATCTTGCCAATTGCTATCTCTTCTAGGAGACGAGAAATCTTTTTGATTTCTCGTTCAAAATACTATGCAGCTCGATAATTTTACTCTCGGGTGTATTGAGTTGAATGCTATGCCTTTTCTGTGCCAGAATTAACATATTTAAACTTGGATCTTTCTCAGGTTTGTCCTCAGGGTACCATCACATAATGCGTACAGTGAGCTATGCACTTAAAAAATTACTGGAAGTGAGAGGAAACCAAAAAAAATGGAAGCTGTTGCTGAGAGCCTGGGTTCTGGGGTACCTGGTCAGGTTGAGGGACAGAGGTTTTATGATGTGGTTTATGATGGAACACTGGATGACTGAGTCCCAGATTTCCATGACTGGAGCATGGAGGGATACTGCCTCAGAAAGATTTGAAGTTGTGCTTCTGCTTTCAGAATTACAGGAAGTTGGCTTTTCTTCATTTTTATAGTTGCAGTGCTATGGATCTCAGCATAGATTAACATCTGCCTCATTTTCACAGAAATAAATGTTTTGATTAGCTGGTTTTAGATGACCTATTTTGGCTTGAGAAGAGCATATGACCTCTCAAGTCATGAACATGACCACTTCTCAGTGAAAATGTGAAAAAATCTGATGCTGTAAAGTTGGTTCTTTTTTGCATGACCTGGACAACCAAAATGGAAAAATGTGTGCATCAGGAAGGTCCAGAATTTCTGTCTGCATAACAGTACTCCATAAGAGATTCAGAGTTGTAATAAATAGATATATTAGTACCAGAAATATTCCTATAGGAGCATCAGAACTTTTTGTTGATATTGGTCACATTTCCAGAAATCCTGGGCAAATGGCAGTTCCTGAAAACAGTCATGCAGGATTTCATTAGAAAAGCTAAGACAAAACCAAGAAAGTAGGACTGTTAATTCTTTTTGCTATTTTTGGTGTTCATTTTTTCATGTATTTGTTTGTATAAATGTGTATATGTGTGTATATATGGGTATACCCATATTTTATATATAAGCGTAAATAGTTTTGGAGGATTTTATTGTTTCCACAGTAAATATAAGCTCTTACTTTTTTCCTCTAAAGAACAATTTGGCACCAGTGGCTTATGTTTGTTTAATCTGTAGGCAAATACTGCAGAGTAACCTGTTTCTGAGCTTAAAAAAACAAACAAAAAACAAAAAACAAAAAACAAAAACACAAAAAAAAACCCCCAAAAAACCCCCACAAGGAGTATTGGGGTCATATGTCTAGTAAATATTAAGATATATTGTTTTAAGAACAAAACCAAATAAATCTGCTGATTTAGAAATCATTTTAGATCTAAAACAGGAACTTGATCTAGAACTGTATTGAGACCCTGTTCAGAGCAGCATGAATTTGCCAAACATTTCCGTTTGTATATAAATTAAAACCAGCATTTTCGTGCTCTAAGTGTAGTTATGAATATTGACTTTTATGTGTTGAAAATACACTTTCTCTTTGGTAAAGGAGGCTGAGGGGAAATCTTATTACTCTCTACAACTCCCTGAAAGAAGGTTGTAGTGAGGTGAGGGTTGGTCCCTTCCCCTCAGAAACAAAAATAGGACAACAGAGAATGACAACAAGTTGGGCCAAGGGAGGTTTAGGTTGGGTATTGTTACAACCCACTCCTGAAGGTGGGGTAACTGAGGTTCCTGTTAGATCCCTTGGGGCAGATTAGAGTGAAATGACACTGAATGACCAGTTTTCTGCGTGTATACGGCAGATTTATTTTAGAACATGGCAGTTTGATGGCAGTGGGAAGGAGGTTTGTAACCATTTTGGTTANTAAGGGTGATAAAACTGACAGTGTACTTAAGATGAAAAAGGAATCTTGCCAATTGCTATCTCTTCTAGGAGACGAGAAATCTTTTTGATTTCTCGTTCAAAATACTATGCAGCTCGATAATTTTACTCTCGGGTGTATTGAGTTGAATGCTATGCCTTTTCTGTGCCAGAATTAACATATTTAAACTTGGATCTTTCTCAGGTTTGTCCTCAGGGTACCATCACATAATGCCTACAGTGAGCTATGCACTTAAAAAATTACTAGAAGTGAGAGGAAACCAAAAAAAATGGAAGCTGTTGCTGAGAGCCTGGGTTCTGGGGTACCTGGTCAGGTTGAGGGACAGAGGTTTTATGATGTGGTTTATGATGGAACACTGGATGACTGAGTCCCAGATTTCCATGACTGGAGCATGGAGGGATACTGCCTCAGAAAGATTTGAAGTTGTGCTTCTGCTTTCAGAATTACAGGAAGTTGGCTTTTCTTCATTTTTATAGTTGCAGTGCTATGGATCTCAGCATAGATTAACATCTGCCTCATTTTCACAGAAATAAATGTTTTGATTAGCTGGTTTTAGATGACCTATTTTGGCTTGAGAAGAGCATATGACCTCTCAAGTCATGAACATGACCACTTCTCAGTGAAAATGTGAAAAAATCTGATGCTGTAAAGTTGGTTCTTTTTTGCATGACCTGGACAACCAAAATGGAAAAATGTGTGCATCAGGAAGGTCCAGAATTTCTGTCTGCATAACAGTACTCCATAAGAGATTCAGAGTTGTAATAAATAGATATATTAGTACCAGAAATATTCCTATAGGAGCATCAGAACTTTTTGTTGATATTGGTCACATTTCCAGAAATCCTGGGCAAATGGCAGTTCCTGAAAACAGTCATGCAGGATTTCATTAGAAAAGCTAAGACAAAACCAAGAAAGTAGGACTGTTAATTCTTTTTGCTATTTTTGGTGTTCATTTTCTCATGTATTTGTTTGTATAAATGTGTATATGTGTGTATATATGGGTATACCCATATTTTATATATAAGCGTAAATAGTTTTGGAGGATTTTATTGTTTCCACAGTAAATATAAGCTCTTACTTTTTTCCTCTAAAGAACAATTTGGCACCAGTGGCTTATGTTTGTTTAATCTGTAGGCAAATACTGCAGAGTAACCTGTTTCTGAGCTTAAAAAAACAAACAAAAAACAAAAAACAAAAACACAAAAAAAAAACCCAAAAAACCCCCACAAGGAGTATTGGGGTCATATGTCTAGTAAATATTAAGATATATTGTTTTAAGAACAAAACCAAATAAATCTGCTGATTTAGAAATCATTTTAGATCTAAAACAGGAACTTGATCTAGAACTGTATTGAGACCCTGTTCAGAGCAGCATGAATTTGCCAAACATTTCCGTTTGTATATAAATTAAAACCAGCATTTTCGTGCTCTAAGTGTAGTTATGAATATTGACTTTTATGTGTTGAAAATACACTTTCTCTTTGGTAAAGGAGGCTGAGGGGAAATCTTATTACTCTCTACAACTCCCTGAAAGAAGGTTGTAGTGAGGTGAGGGTTGGTCCCTTCCCCTCAGAAACAAAAATAGGACAACAGAGAATGACAACAAGTTGGGCCAAGGGAGGTTTAGGTTGGGTATTGTTACAACCCACTCCTGAAGGTGGGGTAACTGAGGTTCCTGTTAGATCCCTTGGGGCAGATTAGAGTGAAATGACACTGAATGACCAGTTTTCTGCGTGTATACGGCAGATTTATTTTAGAACATGGCAGTTTGATGGCAGTGGGAAGGAGGTTTGTAACCATTTTGGTTATTATCTATAGAAATGAAACAATATAAAAGTATAAAGATATCACTTAAGAAAATGCATAAGGAAAAGAAAGAAAAAGAAAGGATAAGAGTAGATAGTGGAGAGGAAAGAAAGAAATGCCCCTCAGTGGACCAGGCAACAAGACTTGATGTTGAGATTTCAATGTCTGTTGGTCAAAGTGATCATCTCAGTCTTGATCCATTGGGGGCGAGGGAAGCCTGCATAACATAAAGTTCAATGGGCTAACATATGATCAGGTTCAGGTGGGAATGCTGAGGTGCCTCCCCTGGGGAGGGAGCAGTTAAATACTCTCTGCTGCGACACTGTGGATCGTGCAGAGTCCTCTGGTGGAAGGCTCCAGAAAGTCTGAGGGCACTTTGGGTATTTTTGATGGTTTATGACACCTTCTAAAACATGACAGCTGCCTGTCATTACAGTGTAGTTGGGCCACTTATGTCCCATCAGAAGGGATGAATATCTTCAGGCCTTTGTGTGAGTGTGAATGTCCCGATACTACATGAGCCAGTTGTATATGGAAGGAAATTGGCATGATAAAAACATTATTGCACTTTGCAGGATCTTCTTTTTATTGTTTAATTTTGATAAGTGTTTAATCTTTCATCTTTCCACACAGGTAATACTCAGTGTGTGAATAAGCTTGGTGGTTACATTACAAGTATTTTATACAAAACATAATTTTTCTCCTTTAGAAGAGCCCACTCAAAATGTTAATACCAAGGGTTTGCATTCTTCCAGTGCTCTTCCCTGCTGCTCCTGAAATTTTTTGTCTGCATCTCTTGATAACTTCAAAAGTTTTTGCACAAAAGTTCACATCTCAGTATATTTATTTAGTCAAAGTGAAAATTATCAGATGAGTTGTAGATGGAGAGAAATGGAGAGTAGACATAAAGTTAGGTGTCATGAATCCCATCTTATTCCTTCTTATCGACTGCGAACCTTACCTACATTTTGCAAATCTTAACACAAACTATGTGGCACAGTTACTGAAATATCTTTTCTGCTTAACATGTCCAAATGAGTCTGTGTCACTTTTTACAGGTTCAGTTTGGTAACACTTGATGCTAGAATTCCTAGTTGTCAACACTGAGTTTCCCTGCTGTTAGTTCAAACAGAATTGCAGTCTGAATAATTAACTGCTTTATTTCTGGTGTGCTTGTTTGCTACCTACCATATGTAATTAGGAAGCTGAATTTAGTGGTGGTATAAATTATGCCTTGAGCTTTTCTTTTAAAATACATTTAATGCCATGTTAAAAGGGTGTTGGTGTTTGATACCTTTGATACGAAGAAATCTGTGGCCCACTTATAAAAATAATTAGTATAAATTCTAAGAATTAGTTATCCTTCCTCCTTCAGTATGGATAAGCACTTCAATATAAAAATAAATTTATAGAAACATTAATTTAACATTTTTATTACAGGATAGAGGAAGAAAAGAATATTTTATCGGAATTTCAAGAGGATTTGAACAAGTTGATTTTATGGTTAGAGGAAGCAGACAGCGTTATTCGTATTCCCCTTGAACAAGGGAATGAAGACCAGTTGAGAGACTGCCTGAGCAAAGTAAAGGTATTGTAAGCTCTATTCTTAATGTTTCCTTACTTTATCAATTCTACATTGAAGAAAATTAAAAGCTATTTTCCAAAATGGTTTCTGACATCAAACTCAGCATTCATTTAACTTTTTTAGATAAATCAAAGCAGGGAATTTCAAAACCCAGGTACAAATTTATACTGATCATAGTAAAACCAGAAAAGTAATGGAAAATGTACTAAAAGAAAAATATCTTGAAACTAGAAAATTAATCGTTATCTTTTTCATCCTCATTTCTTAATTCAGAACACAACTGGTTTATATGTATAGCATTTCTCTATAGGTGTCTTGTTAACATTTTATAACTTCTCACTTATTAAATGGTATTCAGTATTTCACAAGAGTATCCAGAACTGCATGCATAATTATAAATGTCAACTCATTAAAATATCCCTTCAACTTTTTCTAGACTAAACATCTAGGTGACTTATTTTTAAGAATACTTAAAAAAAGTCCCCATCAGAATATCAAATATTTGTTTTTAAAGGCTGGAATATTTTCATGAATATGTTAGATTTTGATACTGCTAATAAAGATATTCAACAGAAGTTTCTCTGTTTAGTTTTTGAAGTGTGTTCAGTAGAATGACTATTTTTAATGACTTGTACAACAATAAATTAAACTGTAATTGGAAAATGCATATTACTTATAGAATATATACCTAAAGGTTTTTCTTTCCTCCCTTGAGGATAAGGACCTAATAAATCCAAGTTGAACGAATTCAGCAAGTGATGAATAATGCATTAAAGAATCTGAAGAAAACTTGTTAGTTTGTTCTATCCTTCTCACAACAAAATATGAAAAAAAACCCAACCCTTAAAGATTATTTAGTAAAGATCTATCTTCAAGTTTCTTTTTAAATAAAAATAGGATAAATATGGTTTGAGGAAAGGGAGAATCAACCATGTGGTGAGTTTGTCCCTCTGTTTAGCATTAAATGCCATTGAGTTATTCAGCGAATTTGTGATGCTCTGTTGTTGAGGATATCAGATCCAAGGCAGAGAAATACTTTTAAGGGGTGCTAGATGCATCTTACAATTTGCAGAAATGATTAAGGGTTTAAAGACTAAACAGATTGTTTAGAACCAGGAAGGCTCCACTCTTCAGACATACACAAATATTTCCTATACAGTATTCCCACAGGATATATAATCCAAAATTTAAGGTGCTAGCATCTCTTATTTGTATCTTGTTTTTACAGTCCACCTTCTTTTGGAGCTGCACAAAAGGGAACACATCCTAATGGAGCAAATAATAATACATTGCCTTGCAGCATGGCTCATTTCATACTTACCTGCTTTTGTTAATAATAAAGAACAAACAAACAAGGAGAAAACCCCACAACAATAAAACCCTTGAAGAACTTTGTCCTTTAACGACATTAACCTTACTTGTTATATTAAGTCACTTTGACAATATAAGTTTTCAGTAACACCACACATGGTGGAGAATTGGTACATTTTGATGCTGCCTTGCATTTCCTTTTTTTTTTTTTTTTTAAAGAACATTCTTAATTAAGATGTTAAACTGGAGTGGAGGACTTTTCACCACATACCATCTGGGTAACTGTTCACAGCCTGGAACACATTAAAATACTTCTCCAAAATGCTTGCTCCATACCATATTACAAGGTTATTAAAATTGATATATATGAAGTTTTGAGTGTCCAGGGCTGAAATTTGTAATGTAATAGTGATTAATATCCTGAGAAACCCTGTATTTTGTCACGTAAAACTCCCTTTAGACTTGATTTACCTATACAGTCTCTTGGTGGTTTTTTTTAGCCTTCTACATTCAGAAAGCAACAGTTATTTTGTCTTGAATTGAGTTTATTCCTTTGGCTGATACACCAATCAATAAGGGTCAAGATACGAGAGCTGAAAATTCTACCACAGTTCATCTTAACTGCTGTATTTGTCTGTTCCAGTTAAGAGTTGGAGAGCTGCCGCCCCACAAGGGAATACTAAAGCGATTAAATGAAACTGGAGGAATAGCACTTGGAAGTGCATCACTGAACCCAGACAAAAAACATAAGCTTGAGAGTACACTGAAGGAGGCTAACCATCGTTTGTTAAAGGTTAGACATATTACTGATATATCTGTGGTATAAAATTTTAATCTGCAGTGAATGTTTGCATTATATATTTTCTGGTATGTATAATTTTTCTCTGTAGGAAGAGACATTTGTGTGCATAATGAATCTGAGGAACAAAAATGGGTACAATACACTGCTTTGAGAAACAGTGATAGCAAACCAAGACCATTAGTGACTGGAGTGATGATGTTGCATTCAAATATACTCCCTAAATTACAGTTCTTCTGCTTAAGGGTGGAATGCAGAGCATCATTCTTGTAGCCCGGCTCTTTTGCTGGTACAGCAAATATACCAGGCTTTGTGATCAGGTGTGTGAGAGGAAAATGGTTGATTTTGTTTATGTAATCACTTCCCAATTTTCTCCTGTTCTCAACCCCATGGTGGACACTGCCACCACTGTTTCACCTTCCACCACAATTCTTCCAACCTTGAGCATTCACTTCTGGTTTTTGTGTAGCAAAGTACCATACATTTTGCTTTCTGGGATCTGCATACTAATGAAAAGAGGTGGGGGAGGATTTTGTTCTGTTTTGTTGTTGAAGTAGCTTTTTTTTTTTTGGTTTTTTTTTTTTGAAAACTGGTGAAAATGAGTAGCAAGTATGGTAAAGAGAGGTAGATAATTTGAGTGTTTTCATGGTAGAAATGATAGAAAGCATTGTCCAGAGTACTACCACCCAAGGTATGGATTAGCCTAGTTGGAAACAATCAAGGTAGAATCAGCTGAAGGATTTCTGTTGAGACTGATTGCACAGTCAGAGTCGGGGACATTAACCTGTGGTATCTGTTTGTTAAAGTTACCAGGATGCTGGGGGAAAAAGGAAGAATAATTCATTGTGTTCAGCTCTGGGGGGCAAAAAAGTGAGAATATAATCTTCTGAGTACTGTACTGAAAAGACAAGGTAGAGTTTCTGGTCAAGAATACTACATCCTGGGTTGGTTTTTTTTTTTTTACAATTTCCACAAACATAGTTGAATTTCAAGCACAGACCTGAGAAATAAAAAGGAAATTGATGTGGTACTCTTACTAGTTTCTTCCTAACAGGAGCAGTCTGGCAAAGTTCAGAATATTAGCTAATGACTCAGGCAAAAGTGGATAATAAATATTGATCACATTCACAAACTCCAGGTTGGACACATAAATCATTATTTCAGTGGTTGGACAGAAGTATCTTTTCCTCTACAAATGGCCTTCTGAAATCAATGTATATAGAAAAATTGAGAACACTTCAAGATCAAAATAGTGTTATTTACTGGCTGAAGGAAGCATGTACATAGCTGAATTCAGGGACCATGTTAATATGTAAGCTGTGATTTTAAAAACACAGCATAAATTTTCAGGAAAAAACTTTCTTTTTAGTCAGATTACATAAATGTATTTTTAGAAAGTCTGCAATTTGTCACGGAATGTAGCATTGTACTAATTAGTCGTATACCTAAAAATTTGGAATTTTCATTTTCTGCTGGCTGATGCAAAAATATTTCAGGTCTCTCATCACAGTCAGAGCAACTATGAATGTTGAAAGTACTTAGGTTTGGGTGAAATATGGGAGACAAAACTACTGTTTAGTGAATCATTACAATTTACTGAATTTTTAGAACTTTATGTCTCCTAGATCTTATGTGTCTGGCAAGAGAATTATTCTTGGAATTTATTACTTGAAAAATTTCCTTTACTAATAAAAGAGACTAAACCAAGAAAATTAATCCTCCATTTGAGATCATTATTTAGCCACATCATTTTTATTTCTGTTATCTACCCATGGAGATGTATAAAACTGAGTTCTCATTGTCCCTTGGTCTCTGAATGTAAAGAATCTGAAAAATGCAGTGGTTTGGTTTTTTTATGGGTTTTTTTGTGTGTTTTTTTGAATGAACAGAAATTGAGTTTGAAAATTGCAAAACTGAATCCATACATGTTTTCTGAAGGTGCTCTCTTTCTCAGGCTTTCTGTTTTCTCTGTGATCTTGGCAGATGTAGAAAACGAAACAAAAAGAAGCTTATTCTGGGGTTCTGTAAGATTTTTCCCAATGATACTGAAGGGAAAAAAAAATATTTTTTCATTTGCATATTTTTCGCTGTTACACATGATTTGCGTAGGAATCCTCAATTATTTGTTTCACTTTCTGCCCTGAAAATCTAGAATATTAATTAAAACTGGAAACCATGGAAAGAAACTCTGCAAGCCTGACAGAGGAACTTAATGTTCTCTTCGTTGAGCTGTAGATATGTAAGAACTGGAAAAACCCACAGATATTTACTGTGAGCCCAAGCTCACAGGATGGGCACTTTTATATCAGGCAAACTTCTTAGGTTACATGAGGATGATTCTGTAGTCAGTTGTTTTGATGAGGAAATATTTTCTGTGTTCCTCAAAGTACAGTAGACAAACATCATCACACAATTTCTCTGTGGCTTTTGTCTTTCCACCCCCTCTTAAGAGTGTATCCTATGCTTTAATCCTTTATTTCAAACTGTAGGTTTTGTTTTCTGGCATCTCTGCTAGAAATGAACATGTAACAATCTACTACATATGATTATCTCATTTTACAGGATACTATTTTCAAGATATGAAACATACATGACAGTTACATAAATAATGTAACTAGGTAGGTCCTTATCTGGTGTACACTAGAGTAATTCTGCTTACTTCAGAGAAGCTGGGACAATTTACACCAGCTGAGAATGTAGCCAAATATCTCCTGAAGTTATCACAAATTTTTGTTTTGCCTTGATCTGCCAAGCAGGGGAATAGGGGATAACACCTGTGAGTCTTAACCTTCAAGGTGACATATTTGAAATAAGTCATGTTCAAACCTTCTTTACAGTCACAGAAACTGTTGCCCTAAAGCAATGGAAATAACCTAGAAAAGAAATTTAGTATGAAAGGAATTGCAGTCGCATGAAAGTATCTTTTTAGCTTTTACTTCAGAATTGTCTTTGCTTTTGGGTGTTTATATCACGTGCTGATGACCTTGACAGTAGATATGCGAGGAGTTTTTCTTCCTTTGGATAATAATAATTTTAACATGACATTTCTTTAGACAATTTTATTAAATAGTGATTCTAATAGGCTGTTACCTAATACAGTATAGTTTAAGCAGAGAATGAAGATTAAAGCCCACATTTGAAAGGCATGACTTTTAAATTCTATCCTGGTTTTACTTACTGTACTCTCTCCAAAGCCAGTATTTCTTGTAAAAATGAAAATAGCACTATCTTTGTGAAGTCTTAATATTATGAAAAATGAAGTGTTTTATGACCATTTTTATGCTTTCACATCAAGAATTTTTCATTTATTTTCAAAGCTTAAAGTATCTTCTTCTGTGATAGCCAAGTAAGGTAACCACCTAGTGCTTCAAAGCATATAAAAGAGTACTAGGCACTGGAGTTTGTGATGAATTCAGTTCTTGTCATATACCACCTGCCATGGCATGTAACAGATCTGTAATGGGTTTCTTACCTTTTACTGTGCAGTAAATGGGTTGATAGATTAGGTCTGAGACCAGTGAACCATGGAATCAGAGGTTTGCTGGAAGGAGTTTATTACTCTTTAATATTATTCTTGGTCTGGTGTCAGCCAAGAGCGATGAGGTAAATTATCTGAAAGCAAGCTGGATGCCAAAATCAGCATTCTCCTCATTTATCCACCTTAGTCTTCACAACATCTACTGTATGTATTATGAAGGTTATTATAAGTGCCTGATGGAGACATTTTGTTTGCTGCCTTTTAATTTGTCTACTAGTATTAGTTCTAATTACTAGACACTGAAGAGACTATTTCACTGTTTATTGCCACAGCAAATCAATTTGTTGTGCTATGTGGACAAGATAAAAATTAGAGTGGAGTGACATGGCTATAATTTGTGAACATTTTCTGTACCACCAGAACAGGCATAGGTTGTCTTAGCTTGGTTGATCAAGTGTAGAGAAAAACAGATGGGCCCAAAAGTGCAGAAAAACAAAGTCACAACAAGGTTATAGTTCATGTATTGTAACTTGCCTTGAGTAGAAATTATTCATAGATTACCTGCAATGACATAAAATTTCCAGCATGTCAGTGCAACTTAATTTGAGCTCACAGTTGGAACTACTGCAATTGCTACTGTTGTTATTTGTGGTATGGAGGGGAAAATATGTTAGAAAATGAATGCTACAGTTTGATTTCTGTTCTTTCAGTTTGAAATAAGAATAGTATAACTGGCATTTTGAGGATCAGAAGGTTGAAATTTTCCTGAGTTTACTTTCATTTAATGAGTGACCTGAATCCATTAAATATAATAAAGTCTTTTGTTATGCTGAATTAGTTATGACAGTTTGTCATAGATGGCTAATTAGGTGTAGTCCATGTTCATGTTATCAGCAACCATACTCATAAATGGCATCATATATAGCAAAATGAAGTTTGATGTAAATGTTCATTGGACAAACATGAGAATGTCACAAGCTCTAAGTATATATAGGCTTAATTCTTTTTTTTTTTTAAATTTGCCTATTTCTAGCAGCTAATATTAATTAAAATTTTAAAATCTAAGCAAAGAAAAATATTTATGAAATACAGTCAAGTCATGCAGGGGTAAATGTCTATATTAGCCAATGAGGCCATAAAAGCATGATTAAATACATGTATGTGTGTATATACAATATATATCATACTATCTTAGGGACCATCTTAAACTTCCTTTTTATTCTTGTTTGCCATACAAATACAGAATATATTAATCATATATTTGAGAAGTTATGCCAAGTACTTTGAATGTAAAAATAACTAATTGTCAATACATATGTGCTGACAGCTACATTAAGGTAATATTGATGTAGCTGAATTACAAGCTATCAAATAAGTCAGTTCAGGTAAATCCTTACACATTTTTTTTACAACAATGTTCTATGCATCTGAGAGAGATTTCACTTGTAATGCACAATGCTCAGATCCTACTGCACAATAATCAATGACAATGGTTTGGGCTTTTTAAAACTTCAGTTCCAAGACAGACACTGCCATTGTCTGTCAGGTGTTTCATCCATCTCTATTAAGGAAGACCGTAGGGGCCTAAAAATCAATGTTTTACTCTTTGCTGTTTACAAGATAAAGATTATACTTTAATTATATAGACTTGTCTGTATAGCAATATGCCTATGTAATTAAAATTCCCACAAATGCAATAGTCTGAAATAAAGTTAAACTTTTCTTCAACCCTGGACGTATGGACAGACTGAGGAATGAGAGGTTGGAAAGCAGCGCCAGGGAAAGGGACCTGGGGGTCCTGGTTGAGGGAAAGTTGAACATGAGCCAGCAGTGCCCTGGCAGCCAGGATGGACATCCCTGTCCTGAGGGCATCAGGCACAGCATCGCCAGCTGGGCAAGGGAGGGGATTGTCCTGCTCTGCACTGCACTGGGGCTGCCTCATCTCAAGTCCTGGGGGCAGCTTTGGGCACCACAATATAGAAAAGACATTGAGCTGTTAGAGAGTGTCCAAAGGAGAGCAACAAAGATGGTGAAGGGCCTGGAGGGGAAGCCGTGTGAGGAGCAGCTGAGGGCACTTGGTCTGTTCAGCCTGGAGGAGAGAAGACTGAGTGGAGACCTCACTGCAGTTACAGCTTCCTCATGAAACCTGATGGTGTCCTGTTCATCCTTTTCTTCTGGCCTTCTCAGTGGTGAGGGTCGCCACTGAGTTCAATGGATAAATATGTGTTCAAGCTAGGTGGGAATGCCTGGGTGCCTCCCCTGGTGGGAAGATTGACACAGTCTCTTGCAACAGATTCTGAATCTGTTGCATCACTTTGCACCAGATGACTATCTGGTGCAAGGCCTCAGGAATGAATACGGGGGACACTTCAGGGGTCTTTGATGGTTTATGACACCTCTTCAGCTGCCTCTCATGGGACTGTCCTGTGGATGTGGCCTTCCTGGGGTGGGAGGTTTTACAACTCAGCGAGTTTGTGTAAGGGAAGATGTGTGTTCACTCCTGTCACACACCAAAAAACTCTCCTTCTCCCACCCCGAACCGAGCCAGAGCTGATTCTCAGCACAACTGCTGAGTTTGGCGTTCTTTGTAAATACATTCTTCTAGCCCCAGCCTTGTTTGCTTCTCTCTAGACCTGAGATAATTGGACAATACTACCACCTTTATCTTACCTCAAGTTCCCATCAGGTGGCTTAGCTCACTGTCCAGTTCCCATCAGGAAGCACATTTGTGTGGGGAGTGGGGTTTGATTGTCACAGTTTGTTTCTACAGTTTTGCCATAATGGGAACAGTCCTAAGATTAAGCCCTTAACCATTTCAGGGCCTCACAGAACTGTGTGTAGCCTGAGGGATATATATGGTACTTTCTGCTGTAAACCAGGTAAAGGACATTTAGGGCATTATGCATTTCTTTTAGAATAATTCTCCTGTTGGAATATCTTTCATTAAGAATTACTGGAAGAACTATACTCTAAAGCCTTTGTGGCTGTTTTTGGATTTCAGGAACTGAGTAAGAAAAAAAAGAGAAAAGAAGTTCCTGGACTAGATTATTTAGCAGAGATTTAAGGTGGAGGGTCTTGTGCTCAAAAATGTCCTTGACAAAGGAGAATTGCTGAGATAGTGGAGAGCAGAATGAATGGCAATTAGTTACAAGTATTACATATAAAAATACAGTTATTCAGAAGACTGTGATATACATGATCACATTACCATGGAAGAAAAACAAAGCCAACCTTTGGGGTGGAGGAATATGTTTGTTTGCTTTTTCAAAAGCTAGACAGCCAGATGAAGCAGAAAATTGTTTGGGGCATTGTTTTTTTGGACTGCTTTAGTTTTCTGCATTGAGGAAAAAAAAAGATTTTTTAATAAAAAAGATAGTTGAAAATGTTACAAATATTCCATTAAGAAGTTTTTGGGGAAAAAAAAAAGGACCAAATAAACACCAGCCAAGGTCAGGTCCTGGGAGCTTTGCAAGGAAACATGGAATGCTAGATAAAAAGCAAATCAAATTCTTCTATATTTAGCAAATAAAATCTTCTATACATATTTTTAGTAGCCTGCTTTAATCTTCCTCTAATAATACAGTCTTTACTCCAAATTTGTCAGAGACACTATGGCTCATAAATATTCATGAGTTTAAAGGAATTACATAGATTTTGTTTTAAAGTCAATATTGAGTTTGCTAATGCAAATGGCTCAGTTAATTAACTAAATGGCATCCTAAACTGAACTTATATGAAACTCCTTCATACACTGATTGTTTTTCATGAAGAAATGATGCATATAAATTAACTTTTCCCTCTTCCATTTTTAATCATTCTTTTGTACATGCTCTAGGGATGGTGATTTTGAGCAGATAAAACTTTCTGAGCAGTGGCTGTAAGAATTGCTGTTTTATGTAATCATCTTACAAGTGCTATGGAAGTGTCAGTTATGATTTATCAATAAGTCTGGCTTGAAGTGTGCATTTAATAGTTGTTATGACTTCAGTTACTTCGTTATTATCCAAGTCCTCACTTGGATGACATCAAACCTGCTTTCAGTCCAGTTACGCTCTGGGCTGATTGCAGTGTAGTCAGTCACTGTCTCTTGTTTTCCTAATATTTGCATTTTTTCAGAAATGGAATGGTAAAGAAGAAGCTGCTGCTTGATTAACATTTAGTAAGTGAAGAAATTCATACAGAAAGCTTCCTCAATACTTCATATAGAATACTTCCTTTTTCTCTATGCAAGCAGTTCTGATTTTTTTTAAACCTGACACTATCAGTTATCCTATATTTGAAGCCCATTTTCATGAAGTGCTTTGTATATCCAAGTGACCCTCCCAAGGGGGACATATAAAAAATAACATTGTTGACAGTCTTCACAGATATCCCACAACACACTTTTGCTCATATTTATTGCAGCTTATCTTGTTAAGCATATCAAGATAGCTAAATTTTAATCCACTCTCAGATTCATCAAAGTAAGATCCATTTTATAAGTGCTGTCCTACTAGAGTTTGGTGAGGCAGATAGCAAGATAAAAGGGTACTTTAGTATTGCAGGAAAAAAACTAGCATATTTTCACTGCTGTTAAAATGTTGGAATTTGGGATTTCTTTGTTCTCCATTTACCACTAAGAAAATTCCTCATATTATTTTTTTAAAAATTACATGTTGGAGAGATGCATGTCCTCATCAATATTCTCAAACAGCTGGGTAATAATTGCATTATTTTCTCTTTGGTCATTTCAGGTAAATGGGGAAAGAGGTTGACTTGTGAGAGAAAAGTGATTTTTGAAATCAGGCATCATTCACTTGAAATATAATATGTGCAAGTAATTTCAGTGGCTTTCCTTACTTTTATCAATAGTGATGCCTTACTACTAATATAACTCATCAAGTTAATTCATTTGCAATAACATTTCTGACTTCTGAAAAACTATTCCCCAATATTTGGTCTTTCTTACTTACTGTCTCTACCTAATTAGTTTCAACTTTTTCATTTTGAGCATTGTTCCTGAGCTAAAAGATTGAGCTGTAACTCCACAACCATTACTTTATGTGATACTGCTTTAATTGAGTCCACTTTCTGGATATTCATAATAATTAAACAGAATGGGCAAACAGAATATCATTTTACATCAGGTGACATACTTTACAAAAATCCTTCCTCCCTTTATACCTGTTATCATAAGAACTGATACTCCTTTCCATCTGCAGAGCTCTAATTCTTCCCATAGCGCATGCACACAACTGTGTGCAGACTGAAAAATAACTCTAAAGCTAAAGTGAGAAACAGCAGTGGAAAACTGGAGCAAGGGAAATGATCAAGGAGATCTGAACTGCCAAGATGAGCATATGTAAGGTTTTGCACCAAAGTAATCAGCTTGGAGTAGGGATAGAATCAACATAGTACTGTGTTGTGTAGGCTACTTGTGGGGGAAGATCATGCAAGACATCAGGTTCAGATGGAACAGAAGCAAGCAATGCAAGTAATTTTAGAATTCATATGGAGAAGAAATTAAAATACTTAGATGAAGACCTAGGTTTTTAAAGTATGCAATTATTCAAATTTCAGATATTCTCATGTTTTGAGAGATGTTACCTTTTTTGTGCTGGCAGGTTTTTGTGGATTTCTTTTTGTGTGTGTTTTAATGAAAAGAGCAAAATTTAGAATAAGTAAAATTTAGTATGTGGAAAATCATCTGATAGTTTCAGGTTAGAATAAAATTTAATACTGTGAAGACCAGTGCCAGTTGGTAAAATTAAGCTCTTCTGCTGTTTCACCATTTAGAGCTTAAATCTTTTCCATTATTCTGTCACTAAGATTCCAATTAATCTTACTTAATTAGCATTTGAACTAAAGTACAAAATTTTAGATGTATCACATGCTTTGAGATTAACGTTTTGACATGTAACATTGAAATTTTATATAGTCCTTTGGTGTTGAACTCAAATTTGTTTTCTTTGAAAGAATGATCCATACTTTTGGTGTTTCCACTTGCAAATTTATTTTGCATCTTTGGTTGCAAACCAAGGTGTGTTGTCCATGTTGATCTGTTATGAAATAAGGCAAAGCCGAAGATATTTAATTTGCACTGAAAGGGAAAAGCCAGAGTTTTAGAAAGATGTTCCAACTGAAGTTATCTTTTATTGAGTTCCTTTTTTGTTATTTGCACCCTGTCTTCCTTGCCATCCTGTAACACTGCTTCATCAGGCCTGTGTTCAATCCTAGGCAGATCCTGGGGAAAGCATTTCAGGTTTGCCCTGTTTTCACTCTGCTGCAGGTGTTGCCATATGGCCACTGTTCCTATTGGTTGTCCCTCTTAGAAAAGAACATTATCGCTGATGGCGATATGA
>VZTH01014291.1:460859-506345 GCA_013397815.1 Aleadryas rufinucha | reverse complement strand
TCTCCACAGCAGAGGTGCTCCAAGCCTCATCAGCTTAGAGGCTTCCTTTGGACCCGTAGTATCCAACATATGAGGCTTTTTGGTGTAGAGAGAAAAACACTGGGCCCACAGTTCTTTGTCTAAACTTAATTAGCCGTAACTAAATTTCTAACCTAAATGCCTTTAGATGTAATTTCTTATTTACTTTAAGAGTAGAGCTTTCTTTTTTCCCCACTCTTTCTTTTCCACTGCACAGTCATGTGCTTTTTTAACCAGGAGTTTTAAGCTGTAAAGCACAAGTTTCTGGACATCCATGGGCTACTTTTAATTGTAGATCTGTGACAGATGAACCAGTTTCACATGTAGAGTAGGCACGCAGTCCGTGTGCTTGGCATTTTGATGTGGGTTTGTGTCTTTCTTGGAGACAAAAAAAAGGGTCAATAAATCAATAAAAGGTTAAAAGTAATCTTTTCTCCTCACTGGTTCAAATCCTTTCTAGCAATAGCAATTCATGAAATGCACCAGTAATTGTTTCCTTTCTTAGAGAATTCATTAACCAAGGCATTAGCCTTTTTATTGTCATGAGCACTGACTAATACTTTGCATCCTGTTATGCTTCCTTGGGTGCATTAAAATATTAAATACATATTATTAATATGAGTTGCTGATTCAAATAATGATAATCTTCTGTTTTGAATTAGAAGCAATTCAGTTTCACTGCTGTTGTCTCTCAAAATCCCTAAGATTGTGTTTCATTCATTTACACAGTTGCTGTCTCTTCTATCCAAATCTCTGAAAAGGAGGAAGGCTTCCAGCTCTTCTGGCTGTTCAGAAAAAAAATGAGTGGAGATTGATCTTCTTTCAATGCAATTTTCTTTCTTTTCAGACTTTGAAGAATGCAGAAGTGATTAACACTGACCTAACAACTGACTTGTTTGACATTTTTGGCATTTTTAGATGGTTTTCATTGGGAGGTTCCAAAGTACTTTGTAAGGCAGTGGTTGTGACAGGATCTCTGGGTACTGGGCTGTGGATCTGTGTTGCTTTACAAACCAAAGCAGCAGTGGGTGAAGTGAAGGATGCACCCATCAGGCTGAATTCCTCAGGTCAGGAGAGTAAGAGGCAAAGCCAGGAATTCAACGTGTGAGTGAATCAGGTTCATGATGTTAGACCACACCAGTTGCTTCGTCTTCCTTCCTTTAAATCTGTTCACGACTAAGACTGAGGCTTGTTACAGTGCTGGTCTTCCTGAAGAAGCCTGTGCTGAATACCTGAAATGGAAGTTTTTAGAGATATTGTTTGATGAGAATCATAGCTGTAATGCTGCTCAATGAGTGAGTGTCTTCTGACACTAAAGAAATTACTTCAATTTTACTTAAAATGTATGTGTCTTAGGTTGCTAGCCTTTAATAATTTTCTAATAGCTTGAATTCTTCAAGTTTGAAGAACTCAAGCTATTAGAAAAGCTATTGAAGTTTTATTCATGACCTAGAAATCTGAGATAGCAGAGATGCTTCCCATCTGTCTGTAGTCATACACATCTGCAGTAATTCATTTTCAGCAGTGAGTAATTTTTGGCTTGTGGACAGATGTATAATTGAGAGAGAATGCTGCTAAGGGGGAAAAAAAAAAGCTCTTGGAAAAAAACCCTTATGGTGAAGACAAATACCTCATAAAAAGCTTCTAATGACAGAATTACTACCACAACCTCTTCTACTGTTTTCACCATATTCCCTGTCAAAAAGGCCATTTTACAATCCTGTGCCATAAAAATAAGGGTTTAGGATTATCAAATTATTACACTAAATTTTGGAAGGCATTTTATTTGGTGCTAAAGTAATTAAAAAGATAGAATAGTCCAAAAGGGAATTCACAGTATTAAAAAATAGTGGACAATATGTCAAAAGCCCATAAGCCTTTGTTTTAGTGGTCTGCTGACAAGGGGTGTTCTTGGCCTTATTTTGAACATTTTTATTAACAGGAAAAAACACCTTCACTCATAAATAGAGAAAAAAGTGCTGGTGATATTGAAGTTCTCTTCCAACCTGGATGATTCTGTGAAATTGTATTCAAATTTTGGGTCATAAATACAGAAGGAGACACTGCTGGCTGTATTCCTGGGGCAGAGAACCCCATCCTAAAAAGAATTGGCTTTGCACCAGTGATGAAAAAACTGCTGAAGTGAGTGCAAAGTCTTTTAATCTCACATGTGGTCTCTGAATGTATTCAAGGACTGTGAAAGAGAGTGGTTAAAGTTCTTCTGCTTTGGCTGTGGATGTAACTGCTCCTGCAGTTGCAAGGCTTCATGTTGTTCTAGCATTCACTAACCAGTATTTTAGTGACTTGCTCTTGAATTTAAGGATGCACAGGTTTGACACAATTTAGGATCAGACATATGACTTCCTAGGAGAGTATCAAGGAGCTTGTTCTCTTCTGCAAGTAGACCAAGGGATGGCTTGGTGATGCCTAACAGGTACCTGTGCAAAGAACACCAGGGAGTTCTTCCATCAGCTAGGCAAAGCTGCAAGAAAATCTAATGATTGGAAGTTTAAGCCAAGGAAACCCAGCCAGTAATAAAGGACACTAACTGCTGCAAGAGCTTTCCATGTACTAGGGTGGAGTCTGTGGCACTGGCAGTTTTTAAATTATGATGATTTTCTAGATGTCTCGGGCTTTACATTGGAGAGATGTTTGATGGTTCCAGCAGTACCTTTTGGGCATGTGTTAGTACTAACCTGTTAGAAGTACTAACAGGTAATAACTTATTTCAGCTTTATTTTGTCTTAGGATGTTTTTTGTGCAATCCTGTGACCTGTGGACTTCACCTTCCGTATGGCTGGATCAGTCCATTTTGGGGTGTGTCTCTGCATTTCCTGAGAATATAAGGGGTGCCCATGTGTCGAAGGGGCTGCAGCTCCATCTCTCCCGTGTTCTGGCTCCAGAAGTGGCCACTGACAGTGCTTGAAGGAAGTATCCTGTTTGTTCTGCTCTTGCTCTTTTAATGCAGCACCTCATTTCTTGGCAAATGCTGGATGCTGAACTGAACAGACATTTGGTCAGTGGAACACAGCGCAGTCATTGCTCACTGTGAGAACAAAGCATGTGCTGACATTTTCCCTGCCTTTGGCATTTACCAGCTTATGGATTTCTGACCTGGGTTGGTGCTGTGACTGTTTTTATCAGCGGCCACTGATGTGTTTTCCATAAACTTGTCTTATCCCTTTTAAGAACCACTTAAGGTTTTGGCATCCACAATACCTGTGACACCAGATGTTACAATTTAATTACATACTCCATGACAAAGCTTCCTGTTGTTTTTAATATTCTGGCTTGCTATTTCACTGTGTGCTCCCCAGACACTGAGTTGAGACATGGAGTGTATTTTATATGCCTTTGTTGTACTCCACTCAGTCATATTGTCTTCAGGCTGGGGGAGTTTTTCAGCGAGCCTTGGACCATGCTTACTCCTGTTCAGGCACTTTTTCTAGTCCTCCATCTTTCTGAGATAGATTCACCTTAGATTTAGGTAATGTCATTAGAATGTTTGGGGTTTTAGTCCTTTTCTGTGTAGCTAACATGCTTTTTGGTGTCTAATTCGGTAATGGCTTCATTTTTGTGATTAATTTATTGATCTTGAAGCTCCCTGTACAGTTTCTCTTAGACTGTACTGACATCTAATGGTAAGGCAAAGTGGCTTAACTATACTTAATGGCAAGATAAATTGTCTGACAGGCAAATATAATTATATATTTCCTTCTTAATTCAGTATTAGTTTTCCTAAGACAAGATGGAATAACTTCAATTTTTGCACAAAAAGGCTGACATATACTTTTCTTCTGGCAATTAATCTCTTTTTGTTCTGCTCAATGTGCTGTACTTATTTTTAAGTGTAGTTTGAATCTTTGCATATTTTTGAGCACAGTGGTAGTAATGTGATGGTTTCATACTGCAGAAGTTTTTAGTATAAGTCACAGGATCTTCAGGAAAGGATGTAAGATGTGAGAACAAAAGCTGTCCTGCAGAACTTCTGAAGAGGATGTTCCAGTGTTGGTGTAGCAGTCTCTGCTGTATTTTGAAGAAACACTCAAACAAAAGTCTTTGTCCTCTTTTACTCATCCTCCTATTTGAGGTTCCTCCATATCTTTAATTGGAAAGTTTTCAAACTCCAATGGATAAGTACTGTTAAATAATACTTTTATAAATGGAATATAGAAAGAGAAAAAAAAAGTTCAGATATTAATCTTTCATATTCCATGCTTAGGTGTAGTACACTGTATAGTTTTGGACATAAGCATTACCTAACTTCCATTATGAAACACCAGTCCTCTGATCCAGAATTTCTGTTTTATACAGAACTGATACTGCTGCTACTATCAGAAAGGTTCAACTACAAATTGTAGAGTTTTTTAAAGTAGAATTTCTCTCTTACATCATAAACTTTATTTTTCCTTTTCTCAGCGTTAGAGCCCATTTCTTGCCATAGCCTCAGAAAGTTGATCTCTTTTCTAAGTAAATACATCTCTTAAGTTACTGTTCAAATAGAAGAAATTTCTCATCTCATTTTACGTAATTTTACTTTCTGTTCTTCATCAGCAGAACTAGATCCTCTCTTTTGCCGAACACAAAATACTTTGTTTTGTACTACAGAAATATTTAAAAATTCAGATACATTTCCATTTCTCAGTAATAACTTTGAGGTATGGTTGACTTGGATATAAAGGTTTTTATATAGTGAGAGTGATGAGACACTGGAACAATTGCCTAGAGAAGTGTGGAGACTTCCTTATTGCAAATGTTCAAGGCTAGGTTGGATGGGGTTTGAGCAACCTGGTCTAGTGGAAGGTGTCCCTGCCCATGGCAGGAGGGTTGGGCTAAATGATCTTTTTACTGACTGAAACAAACAGTTACTGCAAAACAAAATGTATAATTATTTAGGAAAATTGAAGTATTTCTAACATGAGGAAAACCACTTTGATTATATTTACTTATTACTTCCAGGACTGTGCAGAATGGCCATTTCAAGGCTTGTGAGGTGGGATGGAAAACAGATGTTATCAGTTTGGATGGGAAGGAAGGAGAAGTAAAGTGTTAGTGTGGGTTGTTTTGGAAATTTATCTAATTTTTGATCATCAAAACTGATGGCACTGGAATTTGGAATGTTTTGAAAATTGAATTCAGAGTTGACTTACTTGTTTATCATTTCTGGTTTAGCCTTTAGGATTTGCTCACTCTAGAAATATGTTGGAGAATCACTTTTCTTTTTATCTTGAAGTCCCAGAGTAAAGGTCTTCCTTTCTTAAAAAAGAGCTAAATGCTCCAGCAATACTCAGAGACAGATCTTCTTTAAAAACACACTGGAATCATCTGCTTAAGTGAAGGAAAAACTCTAATACTGTTTTCAGCAATGTATATTTTGATCTAAAATGTGTACTACTCAAAAGGGTTCTGGGCACTGATGGTATCTCCAATGGCTTTGTAGCCATATATGATGATAAGCACTGTATAGTCTTAAATCATTTGGCTTCTCACTTAACCTTAAAATATTGAACTACAGAAGTCTGGTCTTAAATACTGTTTGCTGTTTGGTGTTCAGGTTTTTAGATCATTAGGCACTGTGCTTGTATTTTTAGTGCATTTCTCAAATACAATTATTCATGTTGTGGTTTTGTAATTGCAGTAACTAACACTTCCACAATTATAAGGCTTTTGTTTTGCTGGGAAGCGCTTCCCATATCATCATCTGCTCTTTCTGTTGGAACATGATGTGTAATAGAACTGTATGAGGGTTCAACTTAGAATGGTGTTAACATGCTAATTTACTTTTTGCTCAATTTTTTTTTAAACTTATGACAACTTACTATCAATAAAATAATTTTAAAACAATGTTTGAAAGCAAAAAAATACTTGATTTATGTGGTACTCTTTGAAGCTACTGTAGACAGATAGAAAACATCTGGTGACACTTTCAGTGGTAGGTCAATAGTTACAGATGGTCTGTTCTTCACAGCTGTCATCCAGCTTTGTATGCAGAGTGACTACAGTGGAAAAATCTTTTGCTGAATGAATAAACAAAGCAGCACAAGGAGGCCAGCAGGCATGTATGTTTCTACAAGATGGGAAATTAAATAAGCTACAAAAATTTAAACCAAGACTAGTGTTTAAAATGTTCATTATATTCTGGTTTGGCTTTCATGCTTTAGATCTTTCTATGTGATAATTGAAGGAAGTAGATTGAAAAACAGAAGTGATAAGCAAATAAATTACAGACTAGTTTAGGGCTGATCCTGTGCACAGGTTTGGGGTTTTGGCTTGAGCAAAGGCTGGTGATTATATAGTTATAGAATTGGCTTTTAAAATTATAAAATGTGTTTTATAATCTTTATAAAAAGACTATAAAATTAGATTTGATGTAATGCTTGTTCAATCTTAGAGCCACGTTCTATATTGAAGAACATTTTATTTTGGAAGAATATTAATGTTGAGAAATGTAAAAGTGAATTTCTAAAATGGCAACATTCTTGTTTCTTAAAAAGTAAAAAAAATGGGATTCTGCATTCCTCATCAATTATTTTTTTCCCCTTCATGATGGATGTTATATTCAGCTGGAATCAGACACTGTGCAAAACAGCAGAAGAATCTTGAATTTAAGGATAAAGAGGTGTGGAGGGGAAGTGAAGAGGAGGATGAGGCTGAATTAAGTCTTAAAAGCATGATGAATGTTGCACATTAACTCCATTTTAAATTAAAAAAAAAACCACAAAGAAAGAACTTTATTAAAAGCCCCAATGCACCAAGCAGGGCAGTACTGGCAAAGATTGTTTAAATGCACATGTTCAGTTTTTGATACTCAAAATATTTTTTCTTTATCATTTCACTCAGAGTCCATGAATCTTGATCATATGTTAATGAAATGTGCCTATGTTTGGTTTTAGTGAAGTTCAGCCTCTAGAAAGAAACAAGCAGATTTCTAGGTTCACTCACTTGTAAGGCCATTTAATCCTATCCACTGATGTTGAAAGCTGTTGGGCAGGAATAAAAAGAAACAAGGAGGTGGATTATTTGGCTCATTTTAGTGTGCACAATGCTTGTAATACAGTGTGCTCTGCATTTACTTCTCAAAGTCTACTCAGATATTTAAAGGTGAATAAAAGTGGTGCTCTGATTATGCTCTATAGAGCATCTGTATCCTTAGTTTTACTCCATCCACTTGCTCATGAGCATTTTATGTTCTACTGCTATAATTAGGTTCTCATTGAGGGATTTTTCCTCCTCTCTCCCCATCCCCCCTTCCTGCTTCTCAGTGGTTTGGCTTAAAACGCAGCCTGCTTGTTGCAATGCCCTTACGCTGCCTTGCCCAGCTACACGGTATCTGAAAAGTGCCTTGGCTGTGTCTGCTGCCAAAGGGCTTTGCCTGGCCATGCATAAACCTGCTCCAAATGCCGTTTGGTTGATAGAGATGTTGGCATTCCCTGTTGTCACCGGGATGCGTTTCCTCGCCTTGATTTGGTTTCCTTCAGCTTCCAGGCCAAAACTCTGGATTACTTTATCGTCAAGAGCTTGAAAGTTACGAGTGGAAGGAGTATTTTCTCTCACTGTGAGCTTTGTGATGCAAAGTTGCGGCTTTCCAATTTCGTTTCAGGTGAACCTGTTTCTGTCGGTTTATGGGAGTACGGACCTGTGCCTTCCCAGGATAGCTGCACTGACTGGCAGTTTGTTCAGGAGGAGGGCAGAAAAGTATTTGACTGTCAAAAGGCAGAGAACAGCAGCTGTCTTGGAGCATTTCTGTACTGGCTTGTCCGAGTTGTGCCATGTGCTTTGTATCCCTGTGTTTAGAACAGTTTGCCGTGAAATGCCAGTTCACCTAAGATGTTTTAAGAACTTCGTGAGGTTTTTTTAATTCTTTAGATTACATACAGATCATCTTTGATCTGAACAAAGGGGCCAAAAATCATGTATTTTAAAGTTTATCTTTCTGTTCACAGGTGGAAATAAGCTTATAAAAGACTGAGCATTTCTGCCTGGTGGCTGTGCTGAGAAGACCTTCACCAAGCTGTGTGGGGACGTTCTTTGAGCTTCCACTCTTATGTCTCTAATGGACAAACACAAAGTGAAGCGGCAACGTCTGGATCGCATATTTGAAGGTTGGACATTTCAATTTCTAATGTTAACTGTGTTAATTTTGTGGAATACTGATATTTCTGAAGACTGGAACTTTTCTTTTGTTCATTCAGTGTATTTTTAATTGAGTTGTAGTTCCTGTTGAGATAACATTGAATGTGCCCAAATGCTTTTTTTTGGATGAAAATGGATCTAGACAAATAAAAGAAACTAGTCTGTGACCTATTCTACAGTTGAGTTGGCTTTCATCTTAGCATTTTATAATGTTCTACCCAAACAGTGTAGAAGATTGTGGATTTATATAAAACAATAATTGCAAAAGGGCAAGACGACCACATAGTGCTCTCAGGAGTCTTTCTCTACGGGCTTGCTTCATGTAGATTGATTTAACAGCTTGTGTCTGATCCTTGAAAGGAAGTAAAAAGTCAAATGAAAACAAAAATTGCAGGACACCCCCAAACATTAAATGAGTATTAGTAAAAGTAGCCTGATTTCTAGTGAAAGGAGTTGTAATCATTTGCGTCTCATTTTACCTTAAGTCACAAATGACGAATTGCATATTCCTGGTTTCTCTCCAAATGGGCTTTTAGAGCTGGTATGAAAGCAGGTCGAGGGATAAGATGTACTTTTTTTAAGAATATACATGATTGATCTGGACTAAATGAATTTTTATATTAAAATGTTAATTTCTCAATAAAAGACAAGGGAATAGTTAATTTCTTTTTGACACGATGGGAGAGTGTCGAGACTGGTGAGCACATGGTCTCTGCATCATGTCTAATGATGTGAACTGCAGGTGGAACATTTACTCCTCCACATGTTGGTCCTGAGACCCTTTCCCAGCAGCTGTGTTGCATGAGCAGTCCCTGGCAGTGGATTTTTACCCCTTTCTTTGTGCCAATATGAGTGTGACCCTACAATGAGCTACACTGAGAAAACGACTCATACCAAAACCACCTTTTGTTGGCATATTTTCCATTTAGGTGAATTCCTCAGTCCAGGTCCCTGTTCAGCTGACAGAGCCGTTGCAGTTGGAAAAGCTCAGTGGGGGTTGCTGGGACTGTTTAGCCTAATGTAGCCTGAGAAAGGGACATTTCATCCAAGCATCAAAGGGTGCAGTTCCACATTCGGTTTGGGTGATTAATCTCTTCGTCAGTCTCTTCTAAAACTGGCCAAGCCCACCCATGGTTGCCAGGTCCTGATTGTGTCCCACCTAGACTGGTTGGCCAAGTGGCCAGTTGAACCTGCTCACTGGAGACTGATCCCTGCTCACAGAAATGGGGAACTGACTGCAGAGGACCAGGAAATTGGAAATGACCTAGGAGTGGGCACGCTCCTCTCCTCTGCTCCCAGTCTCAGCTCCCCATCCTGGAGTTTCTGTATCCAAGTCTTCAATAAAAAATGGAGAACTTTTTTTTTTTTTTGGCCTGTGTTAGTCAGCTGAATCAGCAAATTGTGATGAGGAATGACAAATCTGTCCCTTTTGATGGCAGCCAGCAGTTAGAGCAGCTCAGCCCACTCAGTGCAATTTCAGCCTCCTTATGGGCTTATTATATTGAGCCACAGAACAACGTAAGAGGCAAGGAGTCTGTGGTGACGTGGGAAGGAACGTTGCCGGGGACAGAGGTGACAGACCAGCAGCCACTGTGACTGAAATAGCAGTGGCTTCCCCCAGGCTTCGTGCTCACATCCAGTGATGCTGTTTAATCAGTGCCTTTTGTCTGGCTTGTTTTTCCCAGCCCTGCACAATTCACTGCATCCTATGGTAAAATCTGTGCGGCCGTGCAGTGGAGGGAAGTGATCCACTTGAAAAGTAATGTAGGAGAAAAAGGAGGTTTTTTAGCCACCTCTGTACTTCCTTAATCCCATTTACCAAATAGCCAGGTTGGAAAAATAGAGTGGGAAGGCCAGGCAGAAAATGATCAGGAGGAGAGGGGATGAAACAACAGATACGGAAACACGCTTGAAATTTTATAGTTGTGGGAACCCAATTTGGCTCTTTAAAGTGCTGGAGCTGTTTTGCTCTTGCGTGTCTATATGTTCAAATGTTCTTTGAGGCTTGTAAACACATTTCCCTGGCTGATGATTTTAAATTGTGTAAAAAAGGATAAAACTAGGGAGTTGGTTTGTTTTATAATGACTTTTTTCTACATGCGGTCCTATTCAGGTTTAAAAATTAATTTTGCAGAATTGTTCTTTGATATATGTGCCTTTCATAACACAACCTAAATACTTTATATTTTAGAAATATGGCTGGTGTTTTACAAAGCTCAGGGAATGTAATGAGCTGTAGAGCTATTAAAGGTGGTTTATCTTCTTGGTCAGCTTTTCTGTTGATCAGTTTGTGTATAGCCTTCTTCTCTTGAACTCTCCCTTAGAAGAGAATATTTTAAAGATGTACTTTATTTCTATTGCAAGTTCACTTAAAACTAGGCTGCAATAGCTTGCTGACTACTACTAACTACATATTTTTTCATGAATTCTTGAACATAATGTGAGTGAGATGGGCAGACATTAACACATTATTTTGTCCATAAAGTGCCATTCTGATGGTGCCATACAGCACTTCATCAATGTCTGTATCCCTGTTCGAGGAGGGGATGGTAATTAGTTGAAATCCAGTTTCTGAAAAATGAGTGTTGTGGGCCTGATTCTCAAACTGAAATGCTCACATTGGGAACATGTGCACAGGGTTGCACACAGCTTTTTCTGTGGCGTTGATGGATTATCACAAGTCCTCTTGGAAGTTCAGTAACTGTGCATGCACGATGTTATTTGAGTTGGACTGCTTTCCTGTGCCTCTAGGTAACTTGCACACTTGCTTGTAGCAGCTAATCATGCAAATTAAGCAAACTGATCAGGCATCACTGGATTTACTACCAGCCTGTGAACTAATGACAGTGTGGTGGTAGTACTGCTAAATTGCAGCTGATACTCAATACAGGAAAAAAACCCTGTTTCTATTACTATGGGAGCAATTAGTTCTCTCTTAATGTAGCTGAGTAAGTGATTTTGTCTCTGAGGTACCTCTGATCCCCTTTGATGATTTCTTAAATATAAAATTGAATATTTGCTTTTAATCCCAAAGCTGTTTGCAATTACATTTTTTGTGCACATTTCAATGCTCTGCCATGGAAGGCTGTCCCTTAAAAAAGCCAGGTATTAAATCCTGGTTTCTAACTTCCAGCAGTAATTGTGAATTATGCTTAGGCATAAGGACTTGATTTGAGGCACTCTGAGATGCTAATATTAAACTCACTTCACAATTTGTAAAATAACATTTAGGATTCTTCCCTTGGAGATAAATGGTATCAAGGCATGTGAAAGATTAATTAGTTACTGATTATATTGTTCTTTGTCCCCCTCTCCGGTGAGGCTGGTGATTGCAAAGCATAATTATAGTAGTATACATTTGGCAGAACAGTTGGAAGTGTCACAGTGCAAAAATAAAATGTGTTCATTTTGTGGGTAATTTGAAAAATTCAAAATGTTTTTGGCATTTTGAAAAGTTGTTATCTCTAATTAAGGTATTATTGTGCTTTATATTGTAACAAACTGTAAACAATGCTGTTTATTTGCTTATATTCTAGAAATCTTTAATTAAATGCGTGTATGTTTTACTGACCACTGCTTGGAAGTTACCTTGGGATGTCTGACCTCTGTTGCAGTTGCTGGGTGCTAATAGATGAAGCAGGAAGGAACAGAAGGTGGCTGCATGCAGGGGGAATGTCTGAATTGTCTGTGAATGGGCTTGCTGAACACTGGGAATTATCCCTAAATACATTACTTTGGCTGCCTGAGCGCTGTATATTTATTATACACTGCTTTTGGTGGGTTTCCAAGCTTTAGGGAACACTGGTGGAACTGGGAGGAAGAAAGGGGCTTCTCTCATTCTTCTTGCTTGTTTGCCACAGGTATTAGGGATTAAAGTACAGCACAATGCTGGAAATATAACTGGAAAATTGAGAGTGACTTCCCCAATTAGGTAATTGCTTGAAACCAGGAATTTCTTCCCAGAGCACCACATGTGATATTTATACAGCAAAGACTGCCACGTGTGCCAAGTACAAGTCTGTGAAGAC
This sequence comes from Aleadryas rufinucha, assembly GCA_013397815.1. Classification (NCBI taxonomy): domain Eukaryota; kingdom Metazoa; phylum Chordata; class Aves; order Passeriformes; genus Aleadryas; species Aleadryas rufinucha. The sequence goes on along the minus strand of VZTH01014291.1, from coordinate 494,166 downwards.
CCTGGCTGCCCCCAGACAGATTTTTTTTTTTTCCTTCTGGTTTTGATGAAGCAAAAAGCATCGTAGCACTCAGAATGCTCAAACAATCATTTCCTTTTTCTTTTTTCCCTTTTTATGCAGCACTAATACTCATCTTAATGTTATTCTTTATATGCATGTTGCTTCATCCTTTCAAAAAGCGCCCAGAAGAAAACCTGGAATGTATTTTAGCTATTTTAACAGTGATGCTTTATTACCTAAGAAATGAAGAGTTGGCCAGAATCACAAACTGGAAAAGAAAGTGCATAATAATGGGATGAATTTCTGAAATTTCAGATAAAATCTCTCATCTTTGCTTTTATGAAGGGCAGCCTTTCTTTGGGAAGGTTTGGTTACTGGCAAATACCCAAGTGTGATGCACTTTGAAGGACAGTAAAAGTGCATGATAAATGAATAGTTCCTTCTCGAGGATATGGCCTGGGCTTTCTTTCCCTATAAGGAAGCATCTGTGTTTTTAGAGCTTCTTTTTTCTGCTTGAGATTTAATAAGATGAATCTTCAATTCATAGTTTATGTGGAGTATGTTGATGGTTCCAGGAGGAATGCAGAGGAAAAAAATTGGATATGAATTGGATTTGTTGTCTTCCCAAATTGATAGAGAAATCTTGTAATAAAGAGTGACTTAGTTAAAAGAAAAATGCATTCACTTTCCTGATTTCTTTTTCCTGTGCATGTAATAGCTTGGCTTCTTAACAAGTGGAAAGTACCAGACTGACAAATACCAAGTGGTTTTTTTCATGACCACTGATGGATCCTATGTAGTTTGTGTAAACTGTGATTTGACCCCTTGCAGTTGTGAATGAGGCAGTTAAGTTTTCTGCATATTAATAAGAAAGATGGCCTACTTTGGCAAGGTCTGGGCTTTCCCTGAATTTCAAAAAGGATTTTTACTAAAGTTGGTCTGTACCACGTAAGGTGATCTGTAAATAAGAGGAAGGAGGAATAAATGTTGCCATGGAGTGCCCTTAGCTCTTCCTTATGTAACTGGGAATTGCAGATATCAAGTTCTTTGGAGAACAAGAGCTATCAATTTTCTTAACTGGCATCCAAATTTGAACATGTTCTCCATTGTGTCACTTGCTACACACATTGGAGAATGAAAGGAAATAATAAAATGCACAGACAATGGTAAATCACATAGTACTTTATAGAGTTTTCTTTCTGTGTACTGATCTCAGTACTGGGCATATGAAATATGCCAAGTGTTTCTTAAAAAGAGATTAATGGGCTGCCTCACTGCTTAGTGTCTTTAACAGACTTCAGAAGGCAGCTTAGTGAAGGATTAGGGCAGCAGAGGGAGCTAAAAGATTCCTAATATTTTATCATTTGTTTCCTAAGTCAAAGTAGCTCCTTTATAAAGTACCAATTAACCTTTGCAAAAAAGTGATTTTCTAACCTTAAATGCCTTTGGCAAATACGTAAGGATTTGAACTGGAGTAAATTCCTTTTCTCTGTAGCAATCCAGTGTAAATTAAATTAGGAATCAGGTAGTAAGAGCTACCAAAATCTTTCTGCAGGAACAGCCATCAAACCTTTCAACTGTAGCACATGAAAGTGTTTAAGCAAGCAGAGTTTTCTATGAATAACCTATAGAAGAATATTCTATAAATAAACCAATTTACATTCAGATACAAGTTTTTTAACATAAAAATGCACACTTCTGTGTATTGCATACAAGCATGTTGTAACAATTCAACACTCTTTTTCTGTGTTTTGCTTGTAAGAACTTTGAATGTATTTTTGAATATTTGGTAATATAGAGAATTAGGTAAAAGTTGCCTTCAAAGAACAGGGAAGGTATTCTAAGGATTAAGATAAATTGACTTTGAAATAATAAAACAATAAATGGTGCTACCAGGAATCTTCACGTAACAAGATCGTTTGCCACTTCCCAAAGGAAAATTATCTGTGTATATGGATTATATTTACCCTACTGCAAAAGCATCCTTTATCTCATTAGAATTACAGTTGAAATGCTTATTCTCAGGCTTGTGTTTGGTTTTTGGCTTTGCCCTTCATATCAGTGCAAGGTGTTTTTTAGCTTTCTTTTGGCTTGCTGCAGTAACCTGCTTTTGCAATCTGAGTCTTCACCTAGACAGCCTTTGGATTTGCATCCACTTAAGTACTGCAGCGTTGCAGAGGTATTACAGTAACAATGCAAGCTGTATGAAAAGAGAATTGGCTTAGAAGCCCATTTTGCCTTAAATGATACTAAACAGGAGCTGCTAATGAAAAGCATTACTTCAATAAGAAAATTTGAGGGGAAAAAAATCTACAGGGAAAAGAATCTCACTGAGATTTTTAAGTTTTGCTGAAATGTTCATGCCACTTACTTAAGTTATGGATGTTGTAAAGAAAAACTGCAATTTTGTGGTGTCCAGCATTATGCATTTTATCTGTGTTGTCACATTTTCATTGGTATCTTGAAATAAAATACACTGCTTGCTTATGACAGCAGCTATGTTCAGCTGTGATCTATCCAGAATGCTGCATCTTGACACTGTAGTAAAGTCAGAATAGTTTCCCTTAATTTTAGTGTCAAGGACAGTATTAAATGCAGAAAATAATATAGCATGACACTGGTTTTACAGGGTTGTAATAATTGTATATGTAATATCATAGATATTTGAGTCAGAATCCAATACATAACCACACCTCATCATCTAATTCTTGAATAATCTCCATAGAATTTATTCCTCCTATTCTCCTATTAATAAAAATATTTTCAGACTAGATATTTAGCTTTTATACAGTGCAGATGAGTGCCTGATAAGACTTTTAAAAGCTTTAGAAGTCTTAAGTACGTGATGGTAATACGTACTTTTTTCTGCCTGGGGTCAGGGAAGATGCTCTGATGTTGCTTTACACTGTGCTCTGGAAAACTGAACTGTACAAAGATTAAATGTCTAGGTAAACATACTGAAAAATTTACATAGTCATCTAATTAAAGCAGTCATGTTCAGCTTTCACAGAGGCAGTTCCCATCCTTAGGGAAGTGCAGTCTGAGATGCAAAAAAGGATTTTTTGTTGTTTCCTCCCTTAGTGCAGTCAGGATGGCAGTGTGATTATGCAAGTGGAAACAAGAAAATAAAAGTGGAGACAGCCTTTTGGTGCTGGAGGCTTCTGCTGCTCCATTCTTGTGTCCTCGTTCCACGAGGTCAGTGCTGAACTTGAAGGGTGCCTCTCCTTAAACAGGAGGAATTGCATGGAGGCTTTGCCAGGAAAGGAGTATCTAGCAGAGATGTCTCTCCTCAGTAGAAGAGTCATTGTGGTCTGATGGACAGGTCATTTGGAGTTAAGAAACCTGTGTTTTATCTTGTAGTTCTTCTCAAGTCAGGTAGCAGGTTAGGAAAACAAAAGCTGCCTGTGCATCTTCTTTTTCTGTGACAGAAAGCAGTCAGTCAGAGACCTTCTGGGATATAAATAGCAGCAGGCTGTTGTAATACTCGTGGAATCCCTTTAAAGCACGAGGCTTTGCTAATTGTGAAAATACCTGGCACTTGCTGCAGGTGAAAACACGCCCTTTGGTACCACTGGAGATCCAGAGCTCTGCAGTGGTTTGTGGCCCTGCTCAGGTTAGCAGGTTCTTTCTTCCACCCTTTCCTATGAGAACTAAATTTAAATTGCTTGTGACTTTGAGCAGATGTATTTGGGACTTTTTAGAGCCAGAAATTAGCTGTTAAAAATTATTATGTTTCTCTTTTCCCTGATGCTTATTTTTCAAAGCATCTTCCCATGCACTGAATTTTCAGACCTCTCATTCTACCAATTAAATGGAGACACAGCAAAAATACACAACAAAAATTACAGGCAATGGCATTAGGAGAGGAAAAGATGAAGAGTAAAGACTCTTTATTCTTTTGATCCTACCTGTATTTTTCAGAAAGTTTCCTTGTGTGCTAGATGATGACACTCAAATACAATTAGACTATGACTCCTGCTAATAGGTAATCAAGAATAATTATAAGTGTTAATTAAATACACGATAAATGCCTCTTTTTGTCAAGGAGTGCACATTTGAAGAAATAGTTTTATTAAGTGCTAAGAAAACTTTTTCCCAGGCAATTTTATCACTATTTCTTGTTCCCTGCTGTTCCTTTCTGTCTTGAAGACTGCATCAGTCGCACACATGTGGTTTTTTCCTGGGTATCAAATACCACTTAGGCAGGTGTTACTTAATTTCCACAACATCTGCCAGTCATTTTTGGTTGTTGTTGTTAGTTCAGCTAACCTGCAGATGGTCACGTTTGCCCATTTGTGCAGTGCTCCACAGACTCCCATGCTTGTTCCCCGAGTGCTGCCCTGCACTTCCATGCAGGCATCATCAATTCATCAAACTCAAATAATTTAGTAACAGTTACATCTTCTTGCAATAAACAAAAGCAGCTGCACTCTAGCTATCCTTATCTGCATGAATGCATAGATTGTAAAGGGCTTTTCTGACAGACAAGACAGAAGTTTAGAATTTCAAACTGGAATTTAGGGCATGTAAGTCAGAATGAGTCGACGCTGATGTTTAGAAACAATATAATAATGCAGAGAATGAATTAGTTACCATAGTAACTGCTTTGTTTTAATAATTTGGTGGGGCAATGAATAGAAGGAGCTCAGAAAGTAGTATCACTCTTAATTACATGTTGTGCAATGAGAGAGGTTTTGTTCATTAATAGTGGAAATTAATTTGATTTTATAACAGACTGAAGAATGAATGTATAAGTTTTACTTTGGAAAGGCAATAAGAATGATTTACAGGTTTTTTTATTCTTATTTTTTCTACCCCCTGGGAAAAACATAATCACATTTTACATTTTATTATGGCAATGCAGGTTATTGATTTCTTAACAATAAAACATGCTCAATATATTGCATTGTAAGCGTGGCTCCAATCTGTGTGCTGTGATTTGTTGCCTGGCAGTTGTTGGCAGCCTAGCAACATGCTTCAGTCCAGATCTGCAAAAGGATATAGGCACCCAAAGTTAGGAGTTATGGGGAAGGCAAGTTTCTCAGTACTTCAAAACCCATCTAAAATCATCAAGACCTCGAAATCCCTTTGTACTTTATGGATGAAATTCAAGTACACTCCACACTTCCCAGATCACAGAATCACAGAATGGCTTGGAAGCGACCTTAATGATCATCTCATTCCAACCCCTCTGCCATGGGCAGGGACACTTTCCGTGAGACCACGTTGCTCAAAGTCTTGACCTTCTTAATTGACTTTCCTCTTGCAGATTTGAGCAGTTTCTTGTGCATTTTGTGCTTAAGACAAGGCAGGATCCTCAAACTGTCTTTTGGAGGCAGATGCAGAGTGAGCAGAAGCCTTCTGTGATCACAGGCACACGAGTCGGCTGGAGCCTGTTTTGCAGAAAGGAGGAGGCACAGTGGTGCTTTACTCCAGAAATTCATGTGCAGTGCATGTCCCAGCACCTCTCACAGATGCCTGTGTGCTGACGAGGCCGTGTCTGGAGACTGGCAGGTGTCATGGGAGGGATTACTGCTGATGTCCTACTGGAGCCTTCTGCAGAGCACGGCCTCTAATTTGTGTCTGCCTTCTCATCTGGTGCCCTTTTTTTGTTTTTGTTTTTGTTTTATTTTCTCCTTAATGAAACTTGCAGGAACTTAATTCTCCTTGAGACTACTGGCAGCTTTTGGCTGGAATTTGCTGGTGAGTTAGGGATTTAATTAAGAGGGCCTAGTGGGTAGATGGACAGACAATTAGGTGAGCCTGGCTTCCTTTGAAAATGTGTCTGAAAGTCGCTTAGATATTGCAGACAGAAATAAGAAGTGCCACCTGATTACTCCTTGGCCAAAGAAGTGATGTCCATCACCAGACTCAAATCATGTTCCCTCCCGAGACCAGGGTGTCTTAAAGTTGTTTCTCAAAGCATTGCTCTTAGCAGTGGCTCCTCCATAGGTAAAGGTGTCTTCCCAGGAACAGGGAAACTTTCTGTTCCAGGTTATCATCGATCCAAAGCTGATTAGTTTTTGGAAGGGAGGTTTGTTACCCTTCCTGTGTTGTTTGCTGCTGTCCGTGTGCCAGGTAATGGAAGCTTAACTCACTGTGTCAGGGGAAAAAAAGGGATAACTAAACCCAGTAATGACTCAGGAAAGGAAATTCAGATCTCTCTGTTTCTAGTGCTTCTGTGTATGTAAGTTTTGCAAGGAGATTTAAAACTGTGGACTGCTTCTTCTCTTTGAGGTGAGTGCCCCATCACTGGGCTGTTCATGTCCTTGACATCTCCTCTCTGGTCTCATAAGAAACTTGCCCTGATAAAATATTTCTGAAAGCAGTGTATTATACCTCTAGACCATGTTTCCTTCCTTCTTCCCTTACCTCTTAGCTGTATCTAAATAAAATTAAATCATGATGTTTTTGAAATGAACACTAACATGGTTTGAACTTTCTTTGGTACCTAATCCTTCACTAGAATTCTGAAATGTTTCTTATTATGATCTTAAAGTTTACAAAATCCTTTCCTGTTTAATTTTTGTGGGTCAGTCTGTGAAACTTCTCAAAATGTCAGATGATTAGATGAGTTTTGCCGCCCCTCCAAGATGTTGGTGCAGGGAAGTAAAAGGAAGTTCATTCCAGAGCTGCAAACATCCAGTGGAGAATTTTTTAGTCAGTTGCTTCCTTTTATCTGTGTTAACCAGAAATCAGTGGTTATTTTAGAGGTTCCTTGTAATTACAGTAATCAACAACATGATTGTATTCTGGAACAGTTGGTGAAAGAAACTTCACAGCAACTCCTTAAAGGCACTGGTGTACCGAGGTAACAGCACTGGTGCATCTGACAGTGGGTGGTCTTGCGGTCAAATGTGGTCTTTAGTTGCCATTTTCCCTGCAATTCTGAGTCTCATTTTCTTTGTTTTTCTGCTTCTCTTTTCTAATGAGGGAGTAAAATAATGTTTGTTTCATTCCTGGTTTTCTGATGTTTCTTAAATTATTCTTTGTGATATGTTTTTTTTTTTTTGCTTGGTGGTACACAAGTGGATTTCCACTGAAATTCGTCAGCATTAAATGTTAACTTTTTAATTTCATGTTCAACTCTATTCCATTCACTCTGATTTTATTTGCATTAGTCTTTTATGAATGGAAGCACCTGCAAATATGCTCCTAAGTCATAGTTTTCCACATAGTTTAAAATTATTTAACAGTTTACCAAGGGATCACTCATGGAAAACCCTCCTGCCCTGATTGAAGCTGTGGATTCCTCCTTTTTAAAAGAAATACCAATGGGGCTTTCATGTCAGCTGCACTGATGGTGCCAAAGGCTTGTTGGTCTTTCCTGAGCCGTGAAGTGCTCCAGAAGGATGATTGACTTGTACCTCCTGACACAATCATCTGATTGAAAAACATATTTGCTGAATAAAGTTTGTTGGATTGCTCTAGCTAAAAACCTTGTAATTTATGCAGTTTTAAAAGCTCTCTTTTAAAATGATTTGCAAGGCATACTTGTAACTTAGCTTAAACTTGCTTTAACTTACAGGCAGGTTTATCCTTTTGCATTGATAAAATTTGACAGAAAATTTTCAGGTAGGACAATGGAATTCAAAGTTTAAAAAGGTAGCGTAGCCTCATTCTATACAAGTCAATTATGAATGTTCAATTTAACAGGAAAGGTTTGTACTAATAATTGTGCTAATTGAGCCCAGTTAGGCCCACACAAGAGAACACAATTACATTTTGCAGTACTTATTTTTAATAACTTTATACATCCCTTAAAACTCCTTTTGATATATGTGAGTACACAATATAGATCGCTCAAAAATGTAACAAAATATTTTGTATCCAAAAATGAGATATTTAATTTTAAAAGCATGTTTAAACAGGTAGTTATGGTATTCCTGCACCTGACTCCTCAGTATTGGAGTAACTCTGACCTCTAATTTGCCTCATGTTTGTTTCCATTCTGTCTTTTGTGTCCCTTCTGCTGTTCTTTGGTCTGGATGCAGTTTGTACCTGTTCTCCTTTTTGTTTTTTTCTTGATGCCTGAGTGTGGCAGAACTTGTCTTATCAAAGCTGGACTCTGGTTCCTGGAACTCTTTGCCTGTTTGCTACAATTCCATAGGCCTGAACTGCCACAAAGTACAGAAATTAAAGGCTTATCAGCATTTCTCTATAGAGGTATATTTTCTGTTGAAAATCTTTCTTTAATTTGGTGTTATAATTGAACTGCACTTACATCCAGCATAAAAGGAGGTTGATTTATTGGTTGCAGTTAATTTAAAAGGCTGCTGGATGCTTCTACCTTCCTTCAACAGTATGCGTGGGTTTTTTAAATTTTTTTTGTTATGTTTTCTAATGTAGCTGAAGCATGGGACAGACCCTGACTTAGGTTGCCAGGTTTACAGATGCAAGTGTTTTTATAAACCTTAAATTGTCTTTTAAATAAAGACTTTTTAAACTAATACAGAAGCAGAGTTTTCATGATTTGTAAAAAGTGCATAAATTCATACTTAATTTAGCTGGGCTGCTTTACTGTCTGAAAGGTTGACTTGATCTAAAGGAGTTTAGCTTGGCAAAACTGCTAGAACCTTGTATTTTAAGTAAATGTGTTGAAAACTGGGAAGTTCTAGAGAAGTGATTCTATGCAGCATTCCTTGGCTGTGAAGGACAGAGCAGGGGGAGGGAGGGAAAGCTAAAATTATACATAAAAGGATGTTCAAGCTATCATCATATCCTGGACATTAGGAGTATAATCTGTGTTGTAGATTGGCAGTGATACCTAATGATTTTGCATCCAAAACCACATAACATTGTTCTCCCTATTGATACATGCATAATTTTTTTTGGTGGTTTCTGTTAATGATGTATTTCCCTTTTAATCAATTACATTTCAATTACATTATGTCTTTTCAGTAGCATTAAAGGATTATGGGTTGAGAAAATAACTAATTCGGTGAAAAAATATAAGCCAGAAAAAATGAGTTAATTTCAAAACACCCCACTCCAATATTCATTTATTGATGTCCATTCAAGAAACAAGAAATACTGACACTATTGCCAATATTTTGTCTTTTATGGCACCTAAAAACCAGGCCTTTGAACCAGGTACTCTCAAACATCAGCTGAGTGTTCAGCTGCACCTGCTCCATTGTCTGTTGTGACCTGTGGTGCTAATCTTATTGTAAAATACGTTGTCCACAACAACAGTCAAGTTACTAATCAAGTACAAGGAAATGTCTTTGAATATTTAGCTCAAGTGAGCAGCACTGTTTTGGTTCTGTTTTACTTGCTGAAAGTTTTTTTGTTTGGCCTCCATAGAAGGTAAGGGTAAGCTTAATCTTTTTCATTGCAGGTTTGCTTAAAAATAATATTGGCCATATGATGTTATCAGCAAGAAGAGAATCAGCATAGCTGCTACTAAGACAAAAATGTATCTAGACTTGAGGTTTCAGCAGTTGGTAAGGTTATTTTAAGATGCACTCACCATTTGAAGATGTTCCATTAATGCTTAAGATTAGCATATTTTTTAAATGGCAGGAAATTTGATAGAAGCATTTAGAGTATGCTGGATGGGATGTTTTCAGAAGTCAGTTTCTGTGAAGCTTGGCTGTAATCCTCCTCAGTTCTGTGTTTTTCAAATATGACAGCATCCTCTCTAAAAACATTTATCTGGTTGAAAATAAAGTGGAAGAAAAGATTGCATGATAAACCAGGGTGTCATTCACTGAATTTGGTGTTAGTCAATTCAGAAGTGATGTGGAAAAAATACATTTACAGAAGTTTTATTATTATACCTATACTTAGACTGCCAAATACCATAAAAGCTTTGTGTAGCAACTGAGCATAAGCATGGTGAGCTGTGAGCTCAATCAGGTCATTAGGAAACTCATCAGCTCTCATTTTTTCTGGCCACTTTGTTTTCTTCTAGTTCTAATTTTCATAATTTTTACTATATTTCATAATAAGGGAAAAACCATTCTAACCTCATGTTTCAGGGACACGATGATGTTCATGGTATCTTAATTAAATCACAAATTGCTGAAAGCATATTGATTATTGATCTTGTAGCTGGAGCTTGCATTGACACTGCTGGGCTGCCTGTTCTGGCCTCTCCAGGGTTTGCCACCAGTCAGATGAGGGAAACAAGAATTCAAACAGCTGGGGTGGTGTAAAGATGAGAACTCTTAACAGAAGTAAGCTATGCACTCAGGATTTTTTAGGTTTGCTGATGTGATTTGAGGGTGCCTTCCTCAGGTATCCAAGCTATGAGTGGCATCCTGTAAAGGCCTGGGAGGTTGGCAAGGGCTGTTGGAGTTGAAAGCAGGTGCCTTTAGGAAGCAGTTCAGGACTTGCCTCAAATTTCTGATCTTCTCCGTGGATTTTATGTGGATGCAACTGGCAAGCAGGAGTGGGGAGCACCAACATTTCTCCTTGCAAGATGAGCTGTGCTTGAAAAGTACCTGACTCAGCACTGCACTCCACGCTATTGATAGTCAGAACATCAAGTCCCTTTCTGGGAATAAGGAAGAAGATTTTGACCTACTTTAATGGAAGTGTAGCACTTAAAATACTCTCTTCAGCCCAAGGATTGAAAACAGTGTCCTACTTCACTCACAGAAGTCCAAAACCCCTCTCCTGTTATCTTTGCAAGTCTGTTTCTGTTCTCAGTGGGATAACCAGCGGGCACCAAGTGAAACTGCTGCGTGTAGGTGTAGAAAGCATTTCTTCATACATCAGGTGAGTTATGAAGCTCTACTGCAGGATATCGTAGTTACTGAAGTTTCATGAAAGTTGAAAAAGTGAGTAGTTTTGTGGAAGAAAAATCCACTGGGTTTGCTGAAACAATTCTGATTGATGGAGCTCTTGAATGGCAAATTGCTGGTGGCAGGGAGAGAGGTTCTGAATTACTAGTCTTGCCCTTTTTTCATCTTTTTTTTTCCTCCCTGTTTTTTTCCTGAATCTAGCAGCAGGGAAAAAAAAAAAACCAAAACAACCACAATTTAGCAAGATAGCTCTTTGGTCTGAACCCATGACAAGCTTTTCTTGCACCCTTGGTTGTGGAAGGCTTCTATCTTCCTTGCCCAAACTTAGTAGAACTTTGGAGGGTCCTTCAGTTCTCTGAGGCTTTCAGCCTCATTATTAGAGTCAGAATTTAGAGCTACACTGCCCACCTGTAGTGTGCAGTCCATAACCCAGCACATCAATGTCTACAACTTCAGGTACCTGCTGCTGTGCATTTCTCATACTCCCTTATTAGGCCTGGCAGTGCAAAAAATGATGCTTTTCACAACTTCAAATATCCATTTTATAGGTGGTGTAAAAAATATTAATTTTAGAGATCGCTGTTCCATTGTTTTTGTCTAGCTCAGAATGACTGAAGTATTCAAAGAAAGAGAAGCAGGATATATATATTAAAAAAAAAAGTAGCTCCCTTTACTTGCAGTAATGCACAACATGAGATTGATTCATGTAACACATCTGTGATCAGATCCCTACAAGTGGTGTGGTGCGTGATTAAAGATACAGGAGATCAGAACAAGGAGTAGCCAGCTGTGCTTAGAGTCCTTGTGGCAGCAATTTTTCCCTGTAGTTATTTCCTTACATGTGAAAGGGTGATAATACTCATCTCTCTGAGGCTTAACTCATTACCGGTTTTATAGCAAGGTGAAAAGTCTATATATAGTTTAATAAAACTCCCAACAAGCTATTACAGAACAGTGTTACTTAGTGTTTAATAATTTGCCTATTCAAGCAACTGTCTGTATTAAGGAATAATTGAAACATATTTACAGAGCAAATTTGAAAGAAAAAGAATAGCATTATCAAGCTAAAAAAGCTATAGCACATAATTATTATATACTTACTTCATGATTCAGCAGCTGAGCTGTTTTTGTGCATGTAAATGATTTTCACTTAATGGATTATTGCAGCAGTTGTGAGTGAGCAGCGCAGGACTCTCGGAAGGGCGTACCTTGAGGACACTGCAGCAGCAATATTTTGCTGTGTCACGAGATTTTATCATGCATAAAGGACAGATTCCTTCATACTCGGGAGTTTTCAGATGGAAACCACAGTTACATTTCTGCTGCCAGTGTACAGCAAAGCAAAACGTTCTTTAAAACAAACTGGTTCTGTTAGTACAGCGCTGTTTTTTTTCTTCTTTCCATTTAAATATTGCCTCATGAAGTGTCTAACTTACAACAGCAGTTATATAAACTACATCAAGAAAATGAAGCAACTTATGTCTGCTTACAAGAATTTTATGAGTGGTATCTTTTATTTCTTATTTTTGAAGCAGGAGCAATAAAAATATAAGTGGATTTTAGTTTGCTGTTACAGTGCTCTATATTTGTCAAGTCCTATTACTAAATAAATAGTAAAAATACTGTGTTGATTTTATTGCTTTAGTAATACAGTTACCAGAACCACTTTACTACACTTCTCTAAGATTTCCAACATGTTTGAGAGTTAGTCCATAGCAGTAATTTCTCAGGTTTGGACTGCATCCAGTACACTATGGAAGTGACCCAGCCAGAGATTTGGGTACTCGATAAAGCAGGTATAGTTTCACTAGGATGAGATTTATCTCCAGACAAAAAAAAAAATTAAACATATAATTACCAGTAAATTGTATTGAAGTGGGGATCTGCCCTAAAATAAGGGCAGTGATGCAAACATTAACTAACATATATTAACTAACAGGCATCTACAAATAAAAGGGGGTGATGTGTCATTTCTAGAACAGTTTATCAGTCCTGGGAATGGTCTCAATTACAACTCTGTGTCTGTGCCAAGCATTCTTTATACCCCTAAATGTGTAAAATCTACATGATGTGTCTGTAGGCTGTACAAATACAGTATTGTGTTGACTTGTGGTTTTTTTTTGAAGAGCAACATCTTTCTACTGCACTGATAAAGTCGAGGGAAGAATGGAGAAATATCTGGCAAACTTTGGCATTTCTGAAGTAGCCTTTAATGTCAGTCCAAGAAGTAATAGAGCTGCAGAGAGATGTGAAGATGCATAGAATGAAGCTGGTAGAACTGTTTGCTTTGGCCCTCCCTCAAACATCTATGTGATAACAGGAAACTTTTTATTGAACTTGAGAGTCAAATAAATTAAAACAAACATTCCTACTTAAAGGAACCTCATTCCCAGCCAAAGCCTAACTTTCTGGTTTATTGAAATGTAATCTCTCAAGGTGTTGAAATATAACACTAATACAAAATTTTGGGGTTTGCCAAGATGCTGTTTGATGTCTATATTACCAAAACCATGTTACTGTTTTCACTACCCTTGGCAGTGGCTGTTTCAGTGAGGAGACACCAGTTTAGCACCCATGGGCACAGTACCTTTTAACTCTGATCCACAGAATAAGGTTGAACAAATTCTGTAGAGATTTGCTGTACAAACTTTGTATTTCTGGCCTGAATTCAGAGTTCTGTCCCTGAGTTTAGTGGTGATGTGATGAGCCACAGTTAAGCCAGCGAGCCTCATGAGTGGGAGAAGAAATGTTGTCTATAAATTGTCCAGGATTTTACTTGAGATTACACAATCAGGAAGTTTCTCTCCTTTCTAATCAAATGTAAAGGAACTTGTACTTTGGGTAACACATCTCCTTTAGGTTCTTCAGGTGGTAGGAAGGATCTGAGTCCTTTTCAGGCTTCCCTGAAATCAACTTCCCTGGATCTGAGGTTTAGATGGGAGAGCTGTTATTCTTGAAAGCTACCCTGTTGCCTATGTTTCTGTATCTTTACAATAAAAGTAACTCATTCCTGCATCAGAGAGCATTTAGAAGTTGAAGTGTATTTTAGGGTGTCGACTCTGCTGTATTTTTAATATTGAGGACGTTCTGGAGCTCTGAATGCGACACTCCTTAAAAGCTGTGCGTGTGCTTACTTTTCAGAGGGGGGCAAAGAAAAGGATATTGTGAGTTTATGCCTATACTGAAGTTTTGCAGTCCTGTTGATCTCTGTATACACGTTGCAAGCAACTTTTCAAAATTTGGTGTTCAGGCTGAAATGCTTTATATTTTAATTTAAATCCTTGTACATTGTGATGGCAGATCCTACCATTATTTTGTACATTAATTTTCGCTTGGAGCTCAGTCTCTTGTCTGGGATGTGCAATTGCATGTTTCAGTTATGGTTTATATGCCCATGCCTTCCTAAATACTAGAATATCTTCAATTCTGAATTACTTTTCCTGCGTAGACAACATAGAGCCATTCTTGTGTGTCTGCCTACCCCCGTTCTTTTTAAAGTAAGTTGTGTATCAGTTATTTTTGTTTCCATTTATGTCTGATATTTTGGGGCCCTTTCTTCCTCCATGTATCAAAATCCACTTGCATCATCTCAACTGATTTTACCAACATCCTCATTACTTATGCTCCTTCACACACTAAATTAGCATTGAATTATGTGTTGCATGAATTTGCTTGACAGATAAAAGGAAGAACACTTCTTGTGTCTTAAATGAGGAAATGAGTACAGTTAAAACACTGTGAAGGCCTGCCATCTGCAGAGGGACAGTATCTGTTTTCCTTGAGAAAGTGAAAAACAATGCAGTGTGCATTGCCCTGTCAGGGCATTTGCATCCTTTAGACAAGGTACAAAAGAAGGGCTCAGATAGAGACTTCACTTATTAAACTGCCACAAACGAAAAAACTTTGGTACAAGGAAACTGCGTATTTGAAGGTACATGTGAGCAAATGTACAGAAACAATTCTCTGATGATTCAGCTTCTACTTAGGTCTCAGAATCCAGAGCTGTGTTCCCTGGTCATTATTTCTTCTGTGGGTATGGCATATTTTATATACATTTTCATCTGTGTGCATCAATGAGGCAGAATGCCTGCTCTGAGTAAGCACTTCGGATTCCATCTTCAAACTCTGCTTTAATCCATATTGTTTGCAGTGACAGAGTGCTATGTAGAGTCTCCTTTTCTTGTCTAACCTCAGACGGGAAATACAACAGATGGGTTTCACCGTGCGTTTTTGGCAAGGAATAGCATGAAAATAGAAATAAACCTTATTACATATGTGCTTCTCAGCACGATGCTTGTAATCTGCAATAAATATCACTAAAAAAGTGCAAACTTAGTGCCAGTTAACCATTAATCAGGGAAAAAAAGTTTAATAGAATGAGCTTGAGTGCAAATGCATCTTAACCTTTACATTAAAAACTGGTGGTAGGGTGGTTTTTTTCGTGGTCTCAGATGAGATGACAATATAACTCAGTGTGCTGTCATGAGCTGAAAGATGCAGTTACGTGTTTTTCCAGAAACAGCAAATCCATTGTTGTGTGAGCAAGATAACAAATATGTCAAATAGCAGGAAGGAATATAATTAGAAGACAAAACTACATATCTCTAATTTTGTTTTCAACAGTACATGTTTCCACAAATTACCAATTAACATTTTAAGTGACCTGAAATCTACAATTACATGTAAATCACCTAGATTTGGTAGATACACAATGATTTCAAGAAAATGTAGCATGTTTTCTGGGCTCTAGATGATCCAACTTTTATCAAGACATTTGAGATGATAAAGTGGTTAAATAAATAAAACCACTTTCAATAAAATATGAAATCTGTAAAATACTTCCAGCTGGAATGGAGGTGATAGAGTTTGTCTGTAGTTGCCTGTGTGGGGTAAGAGTCCTGGGAACCTTGGTATCTGAGCTTGCATCCTGTCCCAGTTCCAGTGATGCAGCTGCCCTGGAAGCTTTTTGGAGGTCATAGATGAGGATATGTGTTTATCCAGGACTATCAGCAAGATTTAATTTTAATAATGATTCATGCAGCCTCTTGTGCAGCTCCGTTCTTAGACTAGTTTATGTGTGTTGGTATACTAAGTTATTTATTTTTTAAAAAATCCCATCAACTAGGATAAATAAAAGCTTAAAAATATTTTTAAATTTTTAGAGATTAAATTAAATTTAGAGATTAATGGTTGCTTGACTTCTTTGGATAAGGCTAGATTTCTGGACTCTGTGTGAGATGCTGTGTTCTGTAGGATAATGCACAATGGTTCTTTCTACTCAGGGCTGGACAGTATTTTCCTAACAGTGATTTCTTCTTCACGTACGTCTTCAAATCTCTTCTTCAAGGAGACATTAATCCCAGTGCCACCTATAGTATGTCATGAAATTCAAAACCTTTCTGTTTTTCCCATTATATATAGCAATTGTATCAATTTTGGTGGTGATCCTGGTCATTCTGTGTTCCCCAGTGGCCGATGCAACCTTCTCTGACCCACCACAGACTCATCTGCCATGTCAACTGTTCCCTGAGAAAACAAAATGTTCTCTTTAACTGAAGGCTCTGAAGGGAAAATTGATGTCAAGTGTTCATCCTTCCCGTTCAATGCTTCCATCGTTTCACTGATGTCAATTCTGTGCTTCTAGTAAAAACAGTGAAAAAAACAGTCAAGATTCAACTGCAGCAATTCATGTAATCCCAGAGCAAATGAACCTTTTACTTCTTTCTGTCAATCTGCTCAGTTGTGGATTTTACACACATGCAACACCTTCAATTATATATTTTGGTACTGGTTGGTTGAGTAATATCAAAAGAAATGTATCTGTTCAAATCCAGAGTAAATCAATAAAAGTGTAGAAGTGTAAGAAAACAGAATGAAAAAAAAAATGTTTTCTGCACATGTGGGACTTCACAGCCCTCAGTAACTCAGGTTTTGGGTTTCCTGAGTGTCAGAAACCTTAAAGCATTTGAGGCTAAATTGGCTTCCAGAGGACACATTTGGTTCCACTCTGTCCCTCATGTCCCATCGTGTCTGAGGTGTGAGGTTCCTTACAGACACACCTTGCTGCTCTTGTACAGAGCACCTCTCTGCTTCCATGACCAGGACAGAGGGGAACTTAAAATAGCATTAACTTATTTAATGCAATCTCTGTTTGCTTTGACTTTTCTAATTCAGTGTTCTGTTTAAGTAATAGGTAATGTGGGGC
Organism: Aleadryas rufinucha; assembly: GCA_013397815.1. Lineage (NCBI taxonomy): Eukaryota > Metazoa > Chordata > Aves > Passeriformes > Aleadryas > Aleadryas rufinucha. Next base: position 477,210 of record VZTH01014291.1, on the reverse strand, counting down.
TGTTTTTGCTTTTCAGCTTTAGTAAGACCAGAACATTTTTAATTTTAAAACCAGTAAATGAGTACTTTCCTTTTTTTTTTTTAATCAATAAGTTTCTTCATGTTAATCTGTTGACAGTCCCTTGAAGACAATGTTTTGGCATGGCTGAGCCATAGCAAGTTGGTTTACATATTTTATTGAGACCGCAGATGTTATCTTAAATGCAGGCTCTGCATTCTTATTCTCCCTTTCATACATACAATTCTCTCTCTCCCCCTTTTTTTCTTTTGTAAGAGCTTCAACTGCACTAAACAATTTTTAAGCAGATATTTCCATTGTAACATTATCTAGGTAATTAATAAAAAATTGCAAATCAGCATATTAAACCTCAAATAATTTCATGTAACATTCCTATTGCCTCATGCTATGTCTATTTGTTCTTGTTCCCTCATGCCTTTTGGTTGACTCTTCAAATATAGAAAATCTGCTCCTCTGTATCCTTGTAAAATCCCATTTCTCTACAATGTTACATGCTCTAGTGAGCCATTTAATGTGGACCTCAGTTGTTTTTGTTTACTGCTGCTGTAAATTTTAGGTGTTTCACTCTTCCTCGCCCCAAAAGCCCAAAGTGGACCAAAAGGACAGTTTGATCTTTTCAGATACAGTCGCTTCTAGAGAATGAGTTTACCCTTTTGGTGATGGCATTTCCTGTTCTGGGCGTGGGGGAAATGTCAGATTCAAAATACACAGCACTCAGCAACGGGACTAACTGAACAATTTTGAAATAAGAACTTGACTAAAATTAGTTTGAGGAAAATGAGGGGGATAGCTTAACTTCTGACATTTTTAGTATCTCTTGATTTATCTGTAGCTGTATAAGCAAATGACATGTCTTAAATATTGTGAGATGAAATTTTTTTATTTTCTCATTGCACCCATTTTGTCTTTTTAAAAAAGATCAGACTTAAGTCCAGTCTTTCTAGGCACAATTATTTAGACACAATACTCATAATATTTCATAATAGAAATAAAAATACATTTTTGTATATTAATGCTATCCTGTAATCACTGACAGCAACACTGTTATTGTTTATGGCTATTTGAAGTATTTATAGTAGGAGGTATGTTAGTGCTAGATTTAAGAGAATGGTTAAGATTCTTATCATGGCATTGTGGATGTCAGTCTGGGAAGACCTTGGTACTATAGGGTGCTCTGCAAAGATTTTTCCCAAAAAAAGGAGTAATTTCAGTGATGATTAATTTTTATTCGTGCATTATCATCCTTATCATTAATCAATTTTTCACCTTTTTAATTTTGTGCATGTGTTATTGTTAAGTCTAATTTTTTAAAATAACTCCTGCCTTCTTATTCTGACATTTTTAACGCTTTATGTGACTAAATGACTGTTTAAATGGCCATGTAGGGCAAATAGTTCTGTACACTCAGTGAAGTTTGTATGTTTGGAGATTGAGTTAAGTTAGGTGGACCTTCTCATGGGACTAAAATTTTCTTTCTAGAGTGTTCACTGGTGCAAAATAGGAAATGATACTTCCTAGTGCTACCCAGATAATTCTGGGTGCCCAAGACGTGACAATGCTACAAAATGAAGAAATAGTATTGAAAACATTTGTTTGCTTTGTTACTTTGGTTTAAGTGTTTGGGTTATTGAAAGGATGAGGATGTTTGCTTAGTTGGTGTAGGGAATTTCTACTTCAAACAAGATGAAACTAGTTTCTCATTGAATGGCTGTAGCTTTTCACCCATTTTTAAGTGTTATCCATGCCAAGGACTGCTGCGGGGGAGCTTTGCTACCTTGATAAATTACTCCTAGTTTTCCGTTTTTAAACTGTATCGAGTTTTTCTCTGTGATTAAGTGAAAGTAATTTTGTTCAAATAATCTAAGTGTTACAAGTAACACAAAAGTGTTACAAGTATGCAATGGAAGCTGCTCTCCGTCATCTGTCGGTTGCAGGTTCACTGGGGTGGTGGAGGAGAGATGTGTCTGGAGCAGGGATTTACAGCCCAGATTAAGTTACAACACTTGTATTTTTCCATTATGTATTATTCAATACATTTTAGCAAAGAACTGAAATAGGATGTGTCAGAGTATTGGAGAGTTCAGCCTTCACTACAGGATCAGTTGCTGCTTTTTTTGAGAATTACAAAGGTTTTGTCTTCACAGAGAGAAGCCTCGAGTACAGGCAAATACTCTGATTTGAAGCCTTAGTATTGCCAGTACTTCAAAAAATGTTTAAGCCTATTTTTTTGTTGTTGTTGGCAGAAGCATTTTTTGAGCTTCTGAAGGGTATTAAACTGTTCAAAAAAGGTGTATAGGAACAGACAAATACAGAAATAAATGTTAAGCTGTTGTTTCTGATTTAACCATCGAAACTGCTCTATTCTTACTCCTGTTGCAAGAGGGGCTGTGAGAAGTCTCACTCTAGCAAGAATGTGGGCACAAATACAATGAATGATGTTAGTTAGTGTGTATTTTACCTGGTGTTATACCTTCAGTTAGTGGGTTGTTGTCTGTATTTCAGACAGCTTTGAAAACAAACCTTTCACTGGAAAATAAATTTATGTCATCCAAATTGAACAGTATTGTCAGTCCAGATAGGCTAAATATGTTCTGTTATCTGTGATCCAAAGACCTTATAAAGGGACAGAGAAGTAGGAAAAAAGTCCATCTTCTTTTCTTCAAGAAGAGGTAATTAATAAATACGTGTAAAACCTCCTAAAACCTTCCTCATGCATGCAGAACTGTGATGAGAAGGTGAGCAAGGGAACTGAGGTGTGCTGGCCTCCTTGTTAGCAGGTAGGGAAGCTCAGGAGCATATTCAGTTGAAGTGTTCATGCTTAAGATAATTGAGGTTTTTTAATCAACTGGTAGTTTCTTTCCAAGTCAAAACAAAGGCTGAAACCTAACCAATGTCATCTCTGCAGTCAGTTTATTACGGGATTAAATAGATCTGAAATGTTATCTTAAGACTATTATTAACTGTTAATTGGCATTTAATTCCAGCTAGTTTTAATATAAACATTTTTCTGTTAGGAATTTGTTTTGCAGGACAAAGGGAAAAGCACATTTGTATACACACAGACACAGAGGCAGGTTTAGTGATGTCTGATCTAATACAGCATCAAGGGGAAACAGCTGGGATTTAATGAGCACGAAGCTGAATGAAGTTCATAACTAGGACTGCGTTATTGATGTTCTTGGAAGGGTTTGAGAAAAATTCTCGCCCTGCACATGGCTTCAGAGTTTAACCACTGAGGTAGGTGGTGCCAGAAGAAGGGTTGTGTCTGCAAAACTCGAGAGCTGGGTCGTTCAGTTCTGTGTAATTGCGTAATTAAAATGCAGCATTTCGTTGAACACACCTCACTCAGCAGAAAGAGAGGTCCTCCAGCTCCCTGACACCTCTGCAGAACTCCCACCGTTTTGGCCAGAGGTCTGTATCCCTGCTGGCCTGCTCAAGCCAAGGAGGATCCCTATGGAAGAGGGATTTGGGTTCAGTGCCTCCGGGGCAGTCCTGGACTGCTCTAAGATACCGAGTGATTTAACGATACTGTTTGATTGTTCTGGGGATAGGGAGACAGGTACAGGCAAAGACTCTGGTTTGATGCCTTGGTATTGGCAGTGCTTCTAAAAATGGTTAAACCTGCTTAAGCAGTAGTAGTTTTTGGCAGGCCCATTTCTTTCAGAGGTTCTGAAGACTCTGGTGTGCCGAAGGCAGCCATGTGGTGTGCAGGGCAGCTTCTTTCACCTCTCTGGAGGAGTCTTCACCCTTCATTTCTAAACCACCACAGTGTTTTGAAATCCAGACATTATCTCTTGTTCAGAAAAACAAAAGCTCTGCACAGCCCTCAGCACTTGTGTGTTCTATGGAATACTGCGGAGCTTATTGTGAATTAATTCAAGACTCACAAAAATTAGTATTTACTGCTACTAAGAATTATAGGCTTCTACCTTATGAACTACCAGGAGTGAAGAAACAAGCTGAGGTTTGGGTTTTGGCGGCCTCTTGAAGGTCAGTGAGACCTTGCTTGTTGGAGTAAAGCATCCACCAAGCCTGAGCGTGACTCCAACCACAGAGGCCGATCCCTCAGTACGTGCCCAGCGTTGTCCAAGATCCAGAGCCAGGACACGTCACTCACGGCCATCTGCTGAATAATGATGTGGCAGAGTCCAGACACAGCCCTTGTGTTAGCAACTGTAGGCACAGCTTCATTCTGTGTGTCTCAGCTCTGAGCATAATGATGGATGGAATGAGAACGGAGTGGTTGCCGCTGGAAAACTTGGCTAAAGAACTATTTCTTCCTGCAGAAATTCATCACCAGGTGCTATTCAGCAAGAAAGAGTATTTTTCTAAAAGGTGTGGTGTTGCAGGAGAGGTTACCAGTGGAGTATTGAGCTTGGCCTGCTTCATGTGGATTGCCTGGCGTGAGTAGAGGGGCTGTGCTAATGGCTAACTTGGAAGGCATCCTAAATATAACAAGGTGTCGGGATATTGTATAGAAATAACTGAGATTACGTTGAATGCTGGGCTAATAGTAGTAGAATGAAATTCAAAATATAAAATCAAAGGTCATATCTTCTAAGTGAGTAATAGCAGAGTTTTGTAAAATAGAAACTTGCAATGAGATTCTCATTATAGATAAATAGTACTTGGATGATCACGGGATGTGCTTTAGCAGCCCCTGTGATATGCATAAAAACAAGTGAACAGAATATTCTGCTCTATCAGTATGAGTTCATCATTTCTGAAGAGTTTAATGAGTAAGGTGAAGAGGCTGTCATCTCAGAGGGAGACATGAGGAATATAGTCATGCTTAGATACTGTGTGGAGCAAGAGGAAAAGAACTGAAAGCCAACGGCTGCAGAAGAAAAAAATGGTGCAAACAACTGCTGAATGAACTGAGGTTGAATTCCAGAAGAGGATTCCTGATGGGCAGAGCAGCCAAAAGCACCCTAAGTCCACCACAGCTTTCCAAGGAGAGTGGTGGCTACAAAAAACCCCCCAAAAACTAAACACCAAAAACCAAAACCAACCAACCAACCAAAAAGCGCAGGGATTTTCTTAATAAGGAAATTTAAGCTCATGAAAGAAATTATTTTACATAGCTCCTATAACATCCCAAGGAAAATCTTCTCAGACCTGTGCTTCTAAGAAATGTGTTTTGCCACTAGTGCTCTTAATGCTTTATTCAAACTATTTTCTTTATCTGGGCAAAGTGTGGATGTTATCAACTATACTCAGGACAATCTGCTCGGGAAGTAAAAGCCTGTTGTGATAAATATTGTGATACAATTATCTTGATATGTAGGCTAAATGTGTAATAGTAAGAGAAGAACATATCTAAGTAATGTATAAAATATGTCACCACAAAAGAATGTACAAATATCCTTCAAAAGGAGCTCAAAAGTTCCAGAACAACACTCCAGGGAAGAAAATCTAAGAGAAAGTAGATTAGCTACAGATACTCATTTCTGGATGGTTTTCTTAATAGTTGCTGTTTTGAGAAAGCTGATAGATTCTTAAAAGCCAGTTTTAGATTTTAATGCAGTATCAACTGTTTTCTTAAATTCCTTATGGTCTCAAAATTGCACCCATGAAACATCAGCTATGTTTACCAAAATATTTTCAAATTTAGATGAGGGTTGCAACACAGGGAGATAGTTCAAAGAAAGAAGTGTGTATCTAGTGTTGACAGTTTTGCAAAATGATGTGAATATGCATTCAGAATTTTTGCTGTAACTGGAAAAAATAGATTTTTACTCTTCCAAAAAAAAAACCCCACCCCAAACCCCAGCCCTATCATTATAACACATTTTGACTTTAAAAATAGCATTTGTTCTTGTGCTTTAAAACAGAAAGTATCAAGCCTTTTTAGTGGAGCAATTTATTCTATCACAATTGAAAACAAATGTTGAGAAAGAAAACTCTGTTGGATTCCTACCTTTTTGTTAAGTTTCCGTGCAAAAAACAGATCCTATGGATCTGTGACTTTTAATGCCGTACAAGAGTGCAAAGAATAACAAGAAAAGCTTAACCAAAAAAACAATAACCTGAGTTCATTGCTGTATTATGGTAACTGTATAATAAATACTGTAAATTTGACAATTTAATAAGTGAGTAAAAGAAATGTTCAGCTCACTGAGAACACAGAGATTGCCCGGCCCCCACCCCAGACCTGCCCATGGTGCTGCCTCCTGCGTGGCCTCCCTGCCCTCACCCACCAGGGGCTGGTTTGGGAATGGCCAAAGGTGAAGCTGCTCCCCAGCTGGAGTTACTGAGTCCAGCTCTGGGGCCTCAAAATAAGAAGTTTGTGGATCTGTTGGAGCGAGTCCAGAGGATGCCAGGAAAATGCTCAGAGGGCTGGAGCATCTCTGCTATGGAGACAGGATGGGAGAGCAGCTTCCAGAACCTGAAGGGAGTGACATGAGAGCTGGAGAGGGGCTTTTGACAAGGGCAGGGAGAGACAGGACAAAGGGGAAGGGCTTCAACTGACAGAGGGCAGGGTTAGATCAGATATAAGGAAGAAATTCTTTATTGTGAGGATGGTGAGACACTGGAACAGGTTGCCCAGAGAAGCTGTGGCTGCCCCATCCCTGGAAATGTCCAAGGCCAGGTTGGATGGGGATTGGAGCAACCTGGTCTGGTGGAAGGTGTCCCTGCCCACGGCAGGGGGTGGAACTGGGTGATCTTTAAGGGCCTTTCCAACCCAAATCATTCTATGATTTTATGATAACTGGATGTACAGAGAGGATAAATGCAGCTGTCTGAGAGGCAGCACTTCACACACAGCATGACAGAGATTTAGCAGAAATGCTGATACTTTTGGAGAAACAGTGGTCTATCAAGACCTCTGACAATGTGGGAGGTGCTTGCTTTGAGTCAGACTAGCAGTGCAGGAGTAGACAAATTTTAATATGCTTTTAATTGAGTAACTTAAGATCTTCAATAATTCAGTTTCCAAGAAAAGAATGAGGCAACTTAGTCTTGAAGTACTTAATGAAATGATTATTGAACTGGTTCAGGCCATAAAGTGCTCTCTAGCCCAATGTCCTGGATGAAACAAAAAGCAAAACCAGACCAGCTATGTACAGTATTTCTAATAGTTCCAGCCTTCAGATATTTTCAGAGTATGGACTTCCAACCTGACACAGCTTCTGTGTTGCACTTAGTGATATATAGATATATTTATTTGGTTTTTTCCCTGGAAGCCAGGCTGGTGCTCCCTTTGACTCCTGTGGACTTAGGTGCCTGCACTCACCTGGGAAGGAGGAAGGTGTATTAAAAGAAAATCTGACAGAATTGAGTGACTGGTACCAGATAAAAAAGTAATAATGGGCATTTTTGACCACTGGAACAGCTCACAGATGTTTAGCATAGAAATGTTGTCATTAGGGTGGTAAGATGCCCTGGTATGTTTGATTATAACACTTAACATTACACATTTTAGAGCAGACTGGGTATATGTACCTGCATGTATGCAGTCCTAATATCAGGGATAAATTTGCGTAATTATAGTTCATAATTTGTCTCCTTGCAGCTATTTTTGAAAGTTAAATAATTGCTGATAAAAGGGAGTGGTAATTTATGGCAAGAGAAAATGCTCTCGCCTCATCTTCTGTTGAGGGTGGTGGGTGTAATTCTGAAGCTGGTCCTGTTTGCTGCTTCTCTAAAATATGCACTGCTGCTATCTGTAGGCACGTTTTGGGGACTGAAAAGATTCACAGCAATGTGGGTATTTTCTTAGTAAATGAAATGATCACCATGCAGAACGCTTGGAAAATATTTAGATAAATGGTTGTCTGTAAGTGGGGATATGTGGGTATGTTTTCTAAATAAAGATACTTAATTTTGAAAGAAAATAACATAATAAATTTCTGGTTGCTAATAATATGCCAGAGAATAGATTTTTTTTTTTTAACTGATCTAGGTTGCCACAGCTAGGGAAGGCAGCAGCTTATCTAAGTAGTACGCTGTTTTTAAGGAACCATGTCTGTTTATTAACTTAACGATGTTCAACAAATGATTAGATTGAAATGTGGATATTGCCTTTGAGAAGATGAATGTCATGAGAAGGAGCTGATGGGATTATAACTTTGAATATGTTCCTGTTTATGTGTTTAATGTATTATTAAATGTCATTTGTTTAAGAAAGAATTAAGTTAATAATGGATCTAGTATAAACAAATACTGTTTTTATATCGCTTAGGCTCTGTTTGATTTTTGTTTCATGACAGCGGTTCAGAATTAAGATTCCATTATTTATTAGCTAGAAAGAGGGATGAGAAACAGCACATCATGTGTTTAGCTAGGAAATCCATGGAAGTTGAGGAAGTGGCTAAACATCATGGATGTAAAATACTCCCAGTATGAAAGTACGCTTCCAGGAAATGCTGGATATTTTGCTACAAAAGAAATATTTGGAAGGTCTGACAAGACATCAGTCATGTGAAGACACCCTGAAAGCACCACGTATCTGGCATTATAGAGGATTAAAACTAATTTAGGACAGCCTTCTAATGCAGTTGGTATGGCATAGTTAGCCTGGGGAGACCAAGTACTAAGGAGTTTCAGGAACTAATAATTGTAAACTTTAATAAACAGGATCTCAGTATTTTAAATTATTTCTTTAGGACATGATTCTGAGCTGTGTAGGGATAACTCAACACAGGCAGTGGACACTGAGGATGTGCCTAAGTGTGTTCTTCCCAGTAGTGAAGTCTTTGCTATAAGAGATGCTCCATCTTCCTCCCTGAGGAAGGGAGGACTTCTCCAACACGTTTACAGAAGGTTGGGAAAGCTCTTCTCACTGCATTTCTTGGTAGGGGAAAATATCCGTGCAGGACAACACTTTGTCACGTGTAAAGTGTAAGACGTTCAAATTCAGTGGGATTCATTGTGTTCCTAAGTTCAAGCAAGTTCTTTAAACTTGGAGTTATTCAGCAGGCACAAAATTATGACAAGCAGGGTCAGTCTGTCGGGTAAGACACTTGCTTTGTGTATTTAAGTACATTTTCTGTCATCCTAAATGTACTAAAAATCTTTGTGTACTCCAGTAATGACTGCTGAAGTCTGACTAGTTAAGGAATTAATTTGGTGTAAATATTCCCCTATGTAGGTAATACGGTTTTTATTACTTTTAATGCCAAAATCAGCATCATATCTGAAGGAATAAAATACAAAACAAGGACAAGTCTAGAAAGTAATTATTATGGGTATGGTAGTGAATTCTCTAGCCACCGCTTCACTATGGGGTTTGTTTGGTTTTTTTTGGTTACTTTGGGCTGTGCTTTATAAAACATATTTATAGACTATGTCAGCAATGTTCTTCCTCAGTTGCTGTTGCAAAGACTATTTTCGTAGTTTATCACAAAATGCCAGATTTGCTCAGCATGTAATTTAATCTTATGCTTGGAAGCATCCACATTACTTGGTTATCATGAAATTATTCTTTAATAAAAATGTATGCTTTGTGATCTATATTTTATTAATTTGGTGAGTCACTTTATCGATTGTTGCAGATGCCATGAATGTATAATTTGTCACACTTATTGGTTGCCTGTCAGCAGTTCGTAGTGTCACAGTGTTCTTGACTCTTGGGGCACCTTAGGAGAAAACCTCACTTGATCTGCAAAAGAAAAGCTTTCTCCTGTAAATTATCATCAAGACTTGGGTTGATATCGGGTTTATCACTTCACAGCATGTATTATCCTGTATTAGCTAAACTCTGTGAATATATTCATAACGTGGCCTGCTCAGGCAAGGGCTTTGAGCAAATACAATTTAGTGATTTTAAATGCTGGGGGTGAGGTCAGAAGGAGCACAACATCAGAAATGGGAGGTGCAGACGTTGTCACTGTTTTAGTTCACACTGAACATAGGAATTATTAGAGTCACTAGACTGGAAAAACAGAAGAAAACTCTGCGGTATTTTTATCCCCATCTTCTACAGTAGATAGTTTTCTGCTGTAATATAAAGCAGTCATAAGTTTTGTTGATTGAAAAGTTTATTTTCAAGAACGAATGTTAATGAATTTGAATTTTTAAAAAAGGCTCTGTATTCCATATATTTTAGTAAAGCAGGTATTTGTACCCACAACTGTTTGACTTGAATAAGAAACTTTACTTTGGTAAGAATTTCGCAGTGGTGATGCAGATTTTAGCTTTGCATGCTGGAGTGGAGCTGTGTGGTTGAAACATCTGCTGGTTTCATTTTGTTATTTTTAAAGGCTGGTTCTGCATCCTGGGAGCTTGTTGAAGGCATGCACAGAGCTTGTGTGCCGTGTCAAAACCAGTGGCCGAGCTCAGATTTTGGCTGGAGTAGGTATTGTGGTTTATATCCTCTCATCTTTTTGGATTCTCTAAAATGTTACTCTCTGGCGCTTCACAGTAATGGGTGATTTAGGCAAGGGCATCCTTCCGCATGGAGCAGAACAAGTTCCCTGGGGGTTCCCCAAGTTTTTGGTCTCTACAATTAATATACAATGCGGGGACTATATAAAAAAATCCGGGAAAAGGCCCTGCCCAAAATAAGAAGGGCACAGGGAAGTTAAAAAGGGGGAGCGAGAGGGAGGGAGAAGAGAGAAATAAGGAAAAAAAACAAGANTTTTTAAATAATTATTTTTGCACCGCACCCCCGGCGGCCGCTGGGCGGGGGCTGCGCCAGCGCAGCGCCGGGGGCAGCGCCGGCCGCATCCTGCCCGCTGCTCGGGGGATGCGGCTCTTTGTGCCGGCGGCAGCGGGAGTTTTCCCGGGCAGCGCCGCCGGGAAGGCGAGGGGATGGATCCCGGGTGGGCTGTGTTATTCCCGGCGCCGGGGGTGCCCCGGGAGCGCGCAGCGCTGCGGGTGCGGGGTCCCCGCCGCCCGTCCCGGCGCTGCGCTGCGCCGAACTTGGCGAGCGCGGAGTTGGCGCTGCGGGTGTCTCCGGCTGGGAAATCGAGGTTTGCGTGTGCTGAATTGCGGAAAGTAAATGGGAATCGGCTGGGGGATGCTGTCAGATCCCAGCGGAAAACCCGGGATTCTTCCCATAAGTTATTTCTGTGGATTTACCAAATATTAAATAACTCCCCTTCAGTTAATTGGAAATCGATGTGGTTATTATGTGCGGTTATCTGTATATACTTTGTTTGGTTTGAGTTTAAAATAACAAATACGAAGTTAAATACTCTCCATTTTTATCTTGCCTTGTAAATCTGTTATATGTTTCAGGGACAAATTTAGCTCTGTTGTTTTGCAACATATCTCCTCTCCTTTTCATGAGGTGTTTTACAATCAACTGTATTTATTATATTTTTTCTGTATATTTAACATCTTATGAAAACTGTGTCCACGTTTTTAACTTCTGAGTTTCCTGGTGGTTTTCATGGCAAAAGTTATTCCTGATGGAGATCTGTTTTCAGACAGAGAAATCTGCTGACAGATTTTGCAACTTTTTTCTCTGTGGCATTTTTCTCTGCATAAGGCTGCAGTTAGGACAGGGTTCTGTGCTTTCTGTGCCATGTGGTAGTTAGCTGGGAATTTAAATACACTGTGAGCATCCCCAGCTGGAGATGGCACTGGAAGCTGTAGAATATTTGCATGACCATTTCTGTGACACGTGTGAAAACTGGAAATTTTGGATAGAAATCAGTGATGATGGCCATTCAGATATCAGTGCCTGAATGTTTCTTTCAAATAAAATTGCCACTGAACCTTTAAGGTACCTTATATAGAATTTGGGTTAAAATCAGTAGTTCTGTCGGTGAAGTCAGCGTGATTTACACCTGCGTGTGTGATTAACCCCTTGCTGTGCATTGCAGAGGCAGAAGGATGCTTGTGGGGCCAGGTCTGTTGCTAGGCCTAAAACTTAATATTTTTGTTGCTAGCCTGAAGCTGTGAGAATCAGTACAGGCTTTTGCATGGAGTGATGGAAGAATTTCAGTCTGGCCCTACAAAGCAGGGGCAGCCCCTGCTGCTCTGGGGTGTGGGAAGTGGCCAGAGGAGCTGCACTGCCCCAGGCTCGTGTGTCCCCACCTCATGCCCGAGCACCCGTGGGTGCACAAACATCCTGAGTGCCAACAGGGACCGTGACAGGGGGATCCTTGTTGGGAAAGGTGATGGTGAATGGGACCGGCACCTGTTGCACCACCGGTGATTTGTCATCTCCCAGGGAAAAACCGTGCACCTGCAGTTCTGTGATCATCTACCCAAATCGTCTGAAATGAGAGACCTCTAGGGAGTTTAACTTGAATTTATCAGTGTGTTATAATGAAGTGATTGTGATTACTTGAGTAGGTGAGAAATCCAGATAGTTATATATAAATAATAATTATTATGATGATTAAATAAATGCTATTTATACAAGTGTACTGTACCTTTAAAATGAAGCCAGCTACAGTTCAGTAACTGCTGTTTGAAAGTAGAAATACCCATGTGTACATTTTATGGCACTTTGATTTCGTTACATAATGGCATGCATAATTTTCATACATTATATAAACTTTCTTCAGAGCATCCTGAGAAAACAGACAAAATAAGGTCTACGTCTGTTTGATACTTCGTGAGACTTTTTTAGCCTAAGTAGCAAATTCTGGTTTCTAATAGTGTGTAAACAAACTGCAGCCAGGCTGGCAGGCGTTGCCTGCTTGTGGCGGTAACAGAAATATGAAAGATGACGTGAGCACTGCAGAACTGAATTACCCTCCACGCCTCCTGCTTGTTTTCTCACCCAGGCAGGTGAGGGAGAGCAGATGAAGGCTTTGCTTTCCCTTTGGCACAGTACTGGATTGCTTCTCTGGTACCAGGTAGGGGTCCAGTGACCCCACAGAGCTGGAGAAAACCTTGTTGTTACTTCCTCTAAATGTTGCTAAGTGTAGACTTAATATCTAAAGGAGATGCATGTTACTAAAAATATCTTTTCCAAGTATAAATTGATAATAAACTCTTAATAAATATTTTTTCTGAATAATTGAACATAAAAAAAGGTCAGGTTAGAAAAAGTGAAGCCCTGTTAGTTGGTTTTTTGGGGTTATATTTTTTCCTAATTGTATGAGTTGGATAACAGACTGCAGTATGCACAAGGAGATTCACGTAGATAAAATGGATTTGCTAAACGTAGGTTACTGGAGGTTTGGCATCAGTAATACAGATAAATCATACATTCATTACAAAATAGTCCCTGAATTTCTTATTTTACCTACTTGTGGGTCTGAAACTATAAAAGTTTTAGCAGATGCTGTCTAGTTGTTTTGTAGCTGGTTTTTGTTTGCTTTTTTTCTTTTAATGTGACCTTGTTGGATGGAGAGAGAACATTTCCATGGTGAAATGTGAGGGATTACTGAGTCTTCATGGTGGTAGTTTCTGTCTAATAGTGATGTGACTTATGGTAGCACTTTTCCCTGATAGCAGCAATGTTTATTTCAAAAGTATAATTTTCATATTTAAACACATGCAGTGCTAGATTGGAAAACTTTTAATGACAATTGCATGGCATGTTTGTTTTTAAATGGTTATGTTGAATGACGGCAGAAAAATTAATTTGTAGTTTTTAAAGATCTGTGATTTTTATATCTGTTATTTAACAGAGCTGTAATGTTATCACTGAGCGCTGCCAGTTGGGTATAAAGTGCAATGTGTAACATTTCCTGGTAGTAGAGTTGCTCTAAGTGGAGAAATAATTTAAGCGGTACAGGATTTTTATAGCCCTCTTGTCACAATTAACTGTTTTGATGAAATATGAATTTACACAACATCTGCCTTTCGGGGCTGGCGTTCCCATCGGAGCCCGCTCGCTTCCCGAACCAGCAGGGTCCTGCCTGGAGCCTTGTGGCAGCGCAGGATGGGCTGGAGCCTGCCTGGTGGACAGGAAAGCGTGGCACTTAGACATTCACTTGGTGTATCTCGTTGGGAAACTCCGTCAGGAAATGCTGCTGGTGGCTGTGAGTGTGAACCCTTTCGGTTTCACTTTAGCAGGGGGCCTTGCTTAGGCACAGCGAGGTCCCTGACCTGCATCTGGCTCGTCCCATTCTCGCTCCTGCAGTCCGTGCTCATCCCCCTTATTCCTGTGCCTGTGTGTAGGCGAAAAACATGGTGTGGGTGGCCCACTGGTGGGGTGGGGTTTGGGGTCTGGCACACAGAATTACAATTGATTTTGGAGGGAACAGCACTCCGTTTCCTGAAGCTGCAATGAGGACTTGCAGTGAGATGGGGGAATCCAGCTGGACCTTGCAGCATCAAAGCGATGGGTTGTCTCCTTGAGACCCTTCTGCTCAATGTCCTTGTAGTGGTCACCCCCTTACCAGAGGACTTCAGGCTGAGGGGAAGAGCTGGTGTTTTATATGGTTACTCCTATCAAATTTGTCTCTTCACAGACCACTGTGCCTTTTACTGTTTTATTTTATATGTGGTGGAAGGTGCATCTCATAGCTCCTGACTAAACTCAGAGATGGTTATTAATGTCTAACTGCTAAAATTTTTGTGTGCATCCCAGGAAAGGCAAGTTCACAGGAGGGTAAAGTAGCCTGAGAGACACTGATGCTCCTCCTCTGTAAGGGCTGGCTTGGGAGGAGAGATCAGGAGGTGCTTTTGGAAGGATGCAGTTTCCCATCATGGGCCAACTTGGGGCACAATGAAAAACAGGCACAATGATGAGAGACTGTGGAAAAATGTTAAAAATAATTCTGTACCACTTCTCCTACTTTTCATACATGGCCTGTCTTGACTAGTAAATGTTCCAGACCAGTGCTGTCCCTCAGAAAAGGAACTGTGCAAGCGTAAGGTCTCGGCCTGGCAATATTCAGTATGCAGAAATGGTTCTGAAACATTGACACCAAGTCCTGTTGGCACAATATCCTGCAAATTTTGAGGCACAATATTAAGAAACGAGTACTCAAACTAGAGGTTGTTCAACTTGGAAAGTCTGGCATGTCGTTCTCTTGGGCTGTGTAAGCGTTCTCGGTGCTCGCTGCTATTTTTGCCGTCATTCAGGGCAAAATAATTGAGGTTGTTCATCAAGCAAGCTGTGGTGTTGTGCAGGCAGCAGCAGACTGTGCCGTGTGCTACCTTTGCATCCGCATTTTAGAAGATGAAGTAAAAATAGTACCAAGTGTCATATCTTGGTGAAACCATCCAGCAAAACCTCCTGGTTCTTGTACAGATTTTTAGTCCAGCCTTCTGCTGCTGCTACCTGAGGCTTTGCTTCTAATTGATCTCTTACTCAATAATTGCAAATTATTACAATTGCTCAATCGGAGTGAAAAATTATGTGTAACAGGTTGCTGTTATAATGGAGATCAATCATGTTACCTTAAAGCTAGTTTAATGTGGTGAAGGAAAGAGCCCAGACTAGTTAATTGTCTCTTCTTTGGGTTATCCTTCTATAAAATGGGAATAATCGTCATTATAAAAGGTGCTTTAGGACTCACTAAATATTTCTGAAGCACTTAGGAATCGTAGTTAAAAAAATAATTGCCTAGTAAATTGTCTACTTAATAAAATGTAAAAATAAAAGATGTAGAATATATTAGGCTTCATAATCATTTAAATAGATGCATGTAGTTTATTTACCTTCTCAGTGAGAACTAACAACCATTGAAAGCAAATAGGTCTTTAGGAAAACTGTATTGGCAAAATGAGATTATTTAAATTAAGGTTTCCAGTTCACTAGCTTAAATTACTTTTACATTTATGATTAAGGCTCTGATTTAAATCATACTTTGTACTGTTAGTGTTCAAAATTTATCATCAACATCGAAGCTGTGAACACAAAAGACGTTCTTGGCAAGACTTGCGGAATGCAATGTCAGTGTATTTCTCTGGAATACTAAAAATTTAGAAAACAAAACCTTTCTCTTGACACTTATGACTTTTGATATGTGGGGGGAAAAACCCTCTACAAGACAAGCTGCAAATGGTTGTATTTTAGTCAACAGACTAATGGGTGGCTGTTCCAATGGCCTGGAAGGGGCCAAGGGCAGAGTAGAGGTACTGCTGACACATGGCTCTGGGCTCATTGCTGTTTTTTGAAGGGTAGGAATATTTGTAAAGATTTTCTTGAATAAATAACGTCAATCTCTTCATCAAATATAAAAGGACTGTTAATGTTTGCTGTTGCTTTTGTTGATTAGGAGAAATACCAAGAAAAATTGTTCTGCATTACCAGCAGAAATACTGCGGAGTGGAAAGGACTTCCTAGAGCTTTTTATTCATTTATTGTTCTGCTGAGCAATTAGAGAAACAAAATCTCTTTACATCGTTTTTACACTTGACAGATTGGCATTTGTTTTTCTCTCTGTTTAAAAAACCCCAAACAACCAACAAGCTGAGATTTTCTTCAGTAAGGAAGGAAGTTTAGACCAAAGTTTCCAGAATTTGTGACTCT